>BDUI01003655.1:73697-90338 GCA_002335545.1 Apodemus speciosus
GGTTACCCACGCAGTTGCTGTGGCCATTCTCTTACTGCAACAATACAGAAGCACTGATAAACCCTGCTCTTCAGGCTGGCTTAGTCTGCTGAAATGCTGTTTCTTCCTCTTGCTTCTTCTCCTAACCCTTCCTTATTCAGCACACAGGAGACACATTGGTCATCATCCACAACAACACATTTGTCTCTCATGCCCTCTAGCAAAGTTCCTAAGTTTTGAAGTCTCCCTGACTCAGCCCTTCCATGCAACACTCTATTGTATTGTGAGCATGCTCTGAGACCGCACCAATGATAGTACATTGTATTTTGAGACATATATATATATATAATATATATAATATATATATTATATATATACACATATATATGTATATATACACACATATATATGTATATATATATACTTAGATATTGCAACTCATTACTAAAGTGATCATGAGGAACTAATTTAGAATTCTCTCTGACCAACCACAAAATAGAAATGAGAGTGCTGTTCCTTCTTTAAGCGAAGTTTGCGTGAGGAAAGAAAGGACCTTATTGGGATTTGCTAAGCATGGCCCTGATGATGCTTTGGACTGGGTGAATCTTTGTGGAGCTGCCTTATGCTCTGAAGGGTGTTCAGCATCTTCCTCAGCCTGCGTCACAGMCTCAGTGGTGATAGGTAAGACATGTCATTGTCAACCTCTTTAAAGGTAACACATTTATATATATAATTATGAGTAATTATATATAAGTGTATATATTATATAATATATACACATATTATACATACATATACATGCACATATACACATACATATATACATATATAATATATTATATATACTGTTATATGATATAACACATATACATGCATGTCATGTTTATATACATGTACAAGTATATTTTCTATGCTCTTACAAAAACAAAACCAAACATCCCTAGTGTATGTGTGTGAATGACAATAATAATTATCCCGCCATGAGACTTTTATGTTATAAAGAAACTCAAAAATTGGGTATAAGGGCCAGTGGTACAGGCCTTCAATCCGAGCACTCTGGAGGCAGACTCAGATTTCTGTMAGTTTGAGGCCAGCAACACCTTCGTCTCTCCTGCCTTCTGTTCTGGCTCCCAAGTTAGTCTCCATTGTAGGGTTCTGGGCTCACCAGGTTTATGGCAGAGTGGCAGCAGGAGACTGTGTAAAATAAAGCCCTCTAGGAGGATGCTTTGTAGGAGCAAGCCCTGAAGAAGGGACTGCAGACTGGAAGCAAGGCTAAGGAGGGCGTGGCGAGAGCAGTGACCTAGGCTCTGYGCATTGCACATTCACAGCCATCCCTAGGCCAGTGACRGACCACCYCCTGGAGCACAGGCCCCGCTGGTGAGAAGAACCAGGCGCCTTGGATTTGTGTGATGTAGCAGAACTGATGGAAAGACTTTGGTTAGACTTTGAAGGTAGAAATCTGGGACCTTATGGGTTTGCCCTGTGTGGGGCGAGTCATGGTAGTTAAAGGGAAGGGAAGAATATCATTAATTACTCCACTTTGATTTGGGTCTTTCTTTGTTCTGGGACAGATGGAATTTGTTAGAATTAATTTATGTCAGTACTAAAAGTATAAAGTGAGCTGCCTCAGCTAACGGAGCGGACACTTCTGGCCTTGTGTGTACAACGGTCATTATTTTCCATCTGGCTGTCTAAACAAATGCCATATGAAAACTGTCCTGGTAGGGTTGAATGTATGGATTCATGTCTGCGAGGTATTTATAAACACACCATGTGAATTCTTGCCCCTCTCGCATTTTAATGGCTTCGCATTAAATGCTTGGTCATTATACTTTTCTCGGAGACAGTGAAGGGTGATTAACTCCGTCTGGGTTCAACCAGTGTAATCTTAGAGGCTACAAATATTGTTACAAGTCAGGTTAAGGTTTAAAGGTGAAAGCAGAGTGAGGCTTGACTGAGTGACTTTTACAGCATCTAGTTACTGTACACAAACAGAGGCCCTCTTGTTTTCTTTCCGTTATGAATACAGAGAACAAATGACTGGCTTGTTACAGAGAGGGAAAAATGTGAAAATTAGCTTGAGCTACAATAAACTTCATGCTGTGTGAACCCATTGACTCTGTATCTCAAATGGAACTGTTCTTTTCAAAGCCCTGGTTAACACTGAGCAGATTTAGAAACTTTAGAGCCCCCAAATGCTGTGCCCTCTGTGTGGAGATAAGAGTATCACAGCAAATGGCCTCAACAGATCCACCACCTTTTACATAGAGAAGCCAATTTACCTCAATAAAACATTCTCACACACTCTTCAGGGGAAATTGCGTTTTCTCTCTCCATTGAGTGTTTTTGATAGATCCAACTCCCCCCACCCCCAGATACTTTCCACGCGGGCTCTCTGTTTTCCTGCTAAGTACTTGGGTAATTCGATATATTCTTTTCCTTTTTCCCCGGTTGGCTTCGAATCTTGGAGACTGGATCTCAGCCAAGGAATGGAGTTAAGGTTGCTTATGACCAAGGTATACATAGAAATGAAAGATTAAGTGTGTGTGTGTGTGTGTGTGTGTGTGTGTGTGTGTGTGTGTAGGCCACAGGTTGATATCTAATGCCATTCTGAATATTGTCTTACTCTTACTGATAGAGGATTTCTCATTTGAACACAGAATTTAATGATCGTGGTAGTCTAGAGAGCAGCATGCTCTGGGGATCCCCTGTCTTCCCTCAGAGTTTAAGTGGGACATCAAACTTGCCTATTATTTACATGATTTCTGCAGATCCAAATACTAGCCTACACACTTGTGGACCAAGTATTATCCCATCTCCCCACACCCAAAGCTTCCTTTTAAAGTTGACTTTATCATTTATATTGATCTCTAAAGCAAAAGAGAAAGTAAGTCTGATTCTGTCTAGACTAAGTGTACTTAAGTGACTAGACTAATTGAAGCTAGTTATGGAAACGGAATTAGAATTCAACATTCTAATCATTAAGAAATTCTTGCTATCTAATAAGCTTTATGTTCATCTCTTCTTTAATGAACATATACACTATGTTCATTTTAATTTGTAAAAATGAACATAGTGTATATGTTCATTTTTACAAATAGCTTTCCTTTAATTGAATTGTGGCCCTGATATAACAAGATTTGGTGGGGAAAGCGTTATTTTGGTTGAGCAGATTTTGGTGTAAACTTTAAAGATCTTAGGGAACAGTTTGCTTTCACGGAAGTAGAATAGATATGGGTGACAATTTGGAGTCCCACCCCAAAGGGAAAAACAAACAGACCTCCCCAAAAACAAGCAAATCTCAACAACCCTCAGAGGATTTGCAATGACATTCACAGTAAATAACTTTCCTTTGGGTGAACTGATCCTTTTAACACTGATCCTGCAGTTCTGACAGCACTCCAGAAGCAAAGGTTGGAGAAGGGATGAGTAAATCCAGTCTCAAGGTCAGGGCGGAAATGCAAAGGTCAAGGCTTTGCACTCAGTCCTGTGTCAACATTGCCATGCCCTAATAAGTCTAGAAACTGATTTGTGTTCAGCTACAAATATAAATACATTGCCCCCCTTCTTCAGCTTCAATAGAATGAAATGTAAATGCAAGCCTCCAGCCCTTTGTATTGCTGCCTAAATCAGCCTGACATTCAAGAACTTGCAAACTATGAGAAGAAAAATGGTTTCTGTTAATGGTGTTTACTTAGGATTCGAGTGTGATTAACTACATCTTTTTTTTTTTTTCCATAGAAGCATTTTGTGTGCATGTGTGTGCATGCACACAGACACCTCTCCACACACATGCACCTCTGGGAGCTGTTATCGTCGTCGTATCACCCTCTACTAGGCTGTTGCGGAACATGTTGGTGTGGGGAGTTTGCTTTTGACTTGTGTGCCTGGCATTCAGGTTTTCTTGGATTCGGGGTGGGTGCGGATGGGGGAGGGGGTCCCGACAGCCATGAAGATTGTAGAGGAGTTGGTTCAGGATTGTGAAAGACTGAGGTGAAATACACTCAGCCTTTCTGGCAGTCTGGCAAACTAGAAAGATGTGTGCCCTGTCATCTCCAGTGCAAGTCTTGGCATGCACACCAGACCTCATTGTTGCTTTTGTCACAGGTAAAATAGACAAATGTGATTTACTTCAGAAATTTCCTTGAACAAGACTTCGGTTGCTCTGGAAACACTGGAAGGACACAGAGGTGCTTGGAYTGCTTGTCTTAGGCAGTGAGATCTTCTCCTGTGATCACATTGTATTTGACGGTCTTGGCTAAGGCTGCCTGAGTCACTCGTGTCTGGCCTAGTCTTGACTTTAAAGCTTGAAAACCGCCGTTGGCTCAGAGAGAAATTCCAAGGGTCCTGATGTTTGGTTTAATGGCTGCTATGGAGTTTTCAGTGTTGTTGTGACATCATAGTAAACCCTTCCTTACTCTGCTTTGAGCAATAAACCCCTATATTACGTTGTAAATGTAGGTATCCATCCAAGACAGAGCCTTGTTTTATGTTTAAGGGATTATGAGAATTCATTTTGTACTTGGTGAAACATTTTGTCTAGTTCAGTAGGAGTCTTTCCCATTCGTCTAATAGAACTCCAGAGAGAAATGGCACCTCTGGAGTAATGCATGTGTTGGGAAATGATATATAGGGATTGACTTAGCTAGACTAGCTTAGCTTGATTGCAGGAGGGAATCACCTTCACTTGAAATGTGTCAGGGGAAGGGAGACACCTGAACAATATGAGAAACACTAGGTCGAAATCTTTTATCTTCTAGATAAAACACATTTAATTTTAACATTTAGAGTGAACATTCTTACTCAGATAATTCTATCATTGTCANTTTTTTTTTTCCATAGAAGCATTTTGTGTGCATGTGTGTGCATGCACACAGACACCTCTCCACACACATGCACCTCTGGGAGCTGTTATCGTCGTCGTATCACCCTCTACTAGGCTGTTGCGGAACATGTTGGTGTGGGGAGTTTGCTTTTGACTTGTGTGCCTGGCATTCAGGTTTTCTTGGATTCGGGGTGGGTGCGGATGGGGGAGGGGGTCCCGACAGCCATGAAGATTGTAGAGGAGTTGGTTCAGGATTGTGAAAGACTGAGGTGAAATACACTCAGCCTTTCTGGCAGTCTGGCAAACTAGAAAGATGTGTGCCCTGTCATCTCCAGTGCAAGTCTTGGCATGCACACCAGACCTCATTGTTGCTTTTGTCACAGGTAAAATAGACAAATGTGATTTACTTCAGAAATTTCCTTGAACAAGACTTCGGTTGCTCTGGAAACACTGGAAGGACACAGAGGTGCTTGGAYTGCTTGTCTTAGGCAGTGAGATCTTCTCCTGTGATCACATTGTATTTGACGGTCTTGGCTAAGGCTGCCTGAGTCACTCGTGTCTGGCCTAGTCTTGACTTTAAAGCTTGAAAACCGCCGTTGGCTCAGAGAGAAATTCCAAGGGTCCTGATGTTTGGTTTAATGGCTGCTATGGAGTTTTCAGTGTTGTTGTGACATCATAGTAAACCCTTCCTTACTCTGCTTTGAGCAATAAACCCCTATATTACGTTGTAAATGTAGGTATCCATCCAAGACAGAGCCTTGTTTTATGTTTAAGGGATTATGAGAATTCATTTTGTACTTGGTGAAACATTTTGTCTAGTTCAGTAGGAGTCTTTCCCATTCGTCTAATAGAACTCCAGAGAGAAATGGCACCTCTGGAGTAATGCATGTGTTGGGAAATGATATATAGGGATTGACTTAGCTAGACTAGCTTAGCTTGATTGCAGGAGGGAATCACCTTCACTTGAAATGTGTCAGGGGAAGGGAGACACCTGAACAATATGAGAAACACTAGGTCGAAATCTTTTATCTTCTAGATAAAACACATTTAATTTTAACATTTAGAGTGAACATTCTTACTCAGATAATTCTATCATTGTCAWCCAGTCTGRAATATTTTCTTGGGAGGCTTGCTGCAATGTTCATTTTTCATTTTAGCAGCAAACTAATTTTTTTTWATTTTTATGTCTGTGCTTGTGTTTTATTTTCATTTATATTCATTTTGTTAATGTTTTATTATCATTTATTTCACCTCATAATATTTTAGATATTATGACTATACTGAAGTTAGATGCGGTTAACATCTTACTAGCCCTATTGTAGATTAAAAATGTTCTAAGTAGAAATTGCAGTCCATCCACTAAATCTAGTGCATTGTAACGTTTCTTACTTGTTTACTATCAGGATTGCTTGGAGGATGTCTTAGTCAGGGTTTCTATTACTACACAAACATGACCAAGAAACAAGTTGGGGAGGAAAGGGTTTATTCAGCTTACATTTCTGTGTTGCTGTTCATCACCAAAGGAAGTCAGGACTGGAACTCAAGCAGGTCAGGAATCAGGAGCTGATGTAGAGGCCATGGAGGGATGTTTCTTACTGGCTTGCTTCCCCTGGCTTGCTCAGCCTGCTTTTTTATAGAACCCAAGACTACCAACTCAGAGAAGGTACCACTCACCATGGGCCCACCCCCTTGATCACTAATTGAGAAAATGCCCCTCAGCTGGATCTCATGGAGGCACTTCCCCAACTGAAGCTCCTTTCTCTGTGATATTTCCAGCCTGTGTCAAGTTGACACACACAACCAGCCAGGACAGAGGACTTAAGTTCCTGTTCCATGTTGCTGTCTGGCATTTGAGTTTCTTATTAA
Source organism: Apodemus speciosus (assembly GCA_002335545.1). NCBI lineage: Eukaryota > Metazoa > Chordata > Mammalia > Rodentia > Muridae > Apodemus > Apodemus speciosus. The sequence continues at coordinate 80,368 of BDUI01003655.1, forward strand.
GTATCACAATCCTAAGAAAATATAAAAATTCAAAATATTATTATATCTAGCAGATATCTCAAGGTTTTCTATCACAGTTGAATCATTGTAAGTCAGGGACTGTCTGAATCTTCCTATTTTTTTTTTAATTTATTTATCAGCGTTCTTTTTCCTGATTTTTTTTCTATGATGCCCAAACTCACTCCATTTCTTCTGGTGTCAGTTTGCAGCTTATTCACGTCAGCCCTTTCTATTCTATCCTGTGGCTTTTTCCTTCATATACCTGTTAATCCCATAGGAAAATGGCGTATGAGTGTATATAAGTCCTTACTCTGTGTTACAATCAGTTCCTCTGTAGAATTCCCATTTGGAGTTCTCTGATAGGTAAACAAATGCAGGCCCGGGGTGTTTGGATTAGTAAAGTGGCTAGGAAGCCAACTGGTGGGCTGCAGGATCACTCAAATGAGAGAAGGAAACTGGCCTAAGATTCACCTGGCAGTTTGTTTAAATTCTGGGAAAGGGTCAGCTGCTTGGTTGGTGGTAAATCCCAACTGCATGCTTTGGGGGAAGAAGACTTGACAAGTAAAAATAATTGCCTTTCCGCAGGCCTTCAATTAATCTGCTCTCAGTTTCTTTTCCCATCCGTCTTCCAGATATCCTGTTGACTTTGGATCTTGATTTCTAAGGCTGTTGTGAGTGGGCTTTCTGCCTCTTCCAATGCCTCTTCTCAGTGGGCTACAAGCTGGACCTCAGCTTCGTTCCCTAACCGGTTTCCACTCTTGTTCCTTCCTCCAGAAACCTAATGATATCTTTTGCTCATCCAGGATGCCCACCCCAAGTTCTCAATTGTGGTTTTCTATTTGAGGACAATGGTTATTCCTTTTGATCTTCCGTTTCAGCAACTTCTTTCTAGAGGAGCTCAATTCGATAGCCTAACCAATTGCTAATATTATGTATAATTTTGTTAATATTTAAGATATCTACATGTGGATTGTCACTTCTACTGATCAACGTGGCTGTCATAGCAAGTTAATATAGATTTTCATTAGTGATGGATGAGATAGACCCTTTAGTAGGAAAAAAATCCTCTTCCAAAGGCAATTAAAATTTAGATTGTATATTTATTATTTATTCATTTTTAAAATGTGTGTGTGTGTGTGTGTGTGTGTGTGTGTGTGTGTACAAGCTTTCGGGTACGCGGAGCAGACATGCCACACATGTATATGTGGCAAGGTGCTTGTGTGTTGAAGGTCAAAGGACAACTTGGTTCTCTCAAGTGGGTGGATCCTGAGGATCAAACTTAGGGTTTAGTCTTGAAGGAACTAACTGGGCCCACAAAAGCAACTTCAACTCTACTTATTTCAACTCTACATTTAATGTTCATACTTCCCATGAGTGTAGAATTTGAAAATAATCGTTCTATAAGTATGCTAAAAGTATATCATTATTTCTTTATTCTTGTGTGATAGCATGCCTAACTCCTTTTGACTCRGACTCATCAACGTACCTTGAAAATTGACGTATATGCCCAAATCTGCTTGAGATTCAGCCATGCTAACTTATCTGGGTATGGAATTGGGGTAGAACCATGTTCAAGGTATATATTACCAAATAACAAAGACTGAACGGGTGGGTTTTAAGGTGAGAAATCATCTAGTGCATTAAATAACAATACACATATGACTTAGCTTGGAAGAAAAACTAATGTTGGCAGGAAATTCTTTTATTCCTTTATTCTTCTGCGARAGACACTGCTGTCACGAATCACTAAGGAGACATAGAATTGTTTAGCCAACAAGCACAGGCCTTGCTTTTATGCCCGTTGTGGACTATTATTTAGACTTTCTCTAGTTTCTCTTAGGGCTCTGCTAAATTATTTATTGTATCTAGTTACACTTAAACCACTTGGAAAACAATAATTTGTATGTTAAATTTAAACAATGGTCCCACCCAAGTGTCTGTTTCCTTTTTCAAAACTACATTATTTTTAAGTGAATTAGGGGATGGATAATCAACAATAAGGATTAATTTATTCACCAGAAGGTGGACACAGGGCAGCTGTTTCTGTTTCTATAGCCCCCGAGGCTGCTAGAACTCAGTGGTACAAGCTAAAGCRGACAGGGCCATTTTCTTCCTCAAGAAAAAGCTTTAGTCCTCTGTTAGAAAGAATTAATGTCTTACTTTTGAAGCTGGGGTCCATTTTCTTTGTGTATGATAAATAATAGATGTTACATTCCTCATAATTCAAATTCCGTGATGTAGGAGCATGCAGATTTTTTTTCTTAAAAGCCAGAAAATTCCACAGCTACACTTTTGTCCTCCTGTTCCAATCATTTTGTTTGCAAAACAGTTGCTTGAAAATTATCATGAAATATAATGGCCAGCTTTAAAAACCCAAAAGAAGAGAGAAGAAACCAGCAGTTACAAGACAAAAGGTTTTCGAGTTGGGAATTAGTTCAGTGACAGAAATACCACCCCAGATGATGCAGCTGAGCACAGGCCCTTTGCAGTCTAATGCATGGAGATACAGTTTTTCCTGTTGAAATCCATCTTTGATTATCTTGGACCCAGTTATGTTTCTTGCTTCCAGCAGGTGGGGATAAAAGGTCTCTGGAGATAAACGCAATCCAGTGTGTCCCATAAGAAAAATTCTAGACTGCAGACTTTCTTGAGGCTCCAGGATTACAGTGTGAACCTTAGAGGAGAGGAGGCTAGGTTTTCGTGTTTGTTTGTTTGTTTGTTTTTCTGGCTTCACAGGTGCTCCAGTTCGGGCTAAGCATAGACAGCTTCCCCAAATTAGATCAGATAGAATAGCTTGCTGCCATTGTATGGTATACATACTTCTCTCTGTAAAAATGTGTTTGTTAATTCATAGCTCTGTTTAGTTGCAAGGAAAACTCTGACAAGAGAAATGACAAGGAAAAGTTAAAACTTCTATCAGTAAAATATGAGGAACATTGATAAGAGAACCAGACTTCCATTTTTCCCTCCCTTTGGAAAGAAAATAACATTTATTTACATATTCACGAGTTTCCCTCAAGATTTATTTCTGTGTCCTTGATACTCAAGAAGACAGTATACTCTTTATTTATTTACCAGACAATGCAAGCATACAAAGTGTGTAGTACACAAATGTGGAGGATTCCTTTCTCATTTTAACTTGGCTATAGTTGTTCTGTAATAGGTTTTAAAGGAGCACCAGGAAGACAAGTTCCAGAAATGGCTGAAATATTTTAAGTCTCGTGACTTCTTGGAAAAACAAAACAACAACAAAATCCCCCCCCCCAAAAAAAACCCAAACCAACCAACCAAACAAACAAAACAACAAACAACAACAACAAAAACAACAAAAACCCATTTATCCAGAGAAAGGCTAGCCCCTTACCTTTGGAGACTAAGTGATCACCACAAAATTCAGTTTTTCTTSGTGAGTATATCTTATACTTTATTGCCAGTATAATTCTGTGAGGCGTAGGAATCCTCTCCACCTGCTGTGACATAGTGTTATTGTGTGTTTTGTTCAAGGCAGTATAACAGTGCTTAATTTTGCAGTGTGTGTAGACCCAACGAGTTACTTTAAAGAGAACTGTTTGTGATAATCTTTCCTTCTTATGTCTTCATTCTGTATTTGTGACTAGAAACTAAAGGCAGTTTCTCCCTCTCTATAAACCTCAGGGCACTTGGTCATGTATTGGGGGAAGAGGTTAACTCTCTGAAAGACTGCAGTGTTTTATTATCAGTAAATGTTTTTACTCTCTAGTGAAAAGTTGGTAAATAGGCACTGTTTAAGAACACAAAGAGATAATAAGTGCCCAGACTTTTTCCCTTCAAATGCTTTTTACCTAGGAAAATGCATTGGTGATCTCAGCCCCGCTGAACAATAGCTGGGATCACAAAACCACTACTCTTCAATCTGCCTGCCTGGCATAATTAGCGGCTTTGATTCAGGGTTAGGCCCTGGGATGTTTAGAATAGGGGCAAGAGCTATTCTCCCTTTACTTCCATTGTTAAGCCAAGGCTCCATTCGTTGAAAGAGGCCAGGACTTCTGCTGAACAAGTACCCGCCTTGCGTACCTGTTCTGCCCATGAGAATGTTTACCCATGACTCGTTTGGAGGAGACTCCATGAACAGTCCAGCGGGAGGGCTTGTGTACCAGATTCACGAGAAGGAAGCATTGTCTGGCTGTGCAGCAAGGGCACAGTGGCTCCCATTTGATCAGCCTGGGACACGTGAATGAATAGCTGTCATTGAAGACTCTAGGCAGGGTGAATAGTGTATATTACAAAGAGACTGGAGGGACAGGATCTGGCCAGCATGGTTGACTGGTTAGCACCCAAAACTCAGAAGGGATGGGCTTGATTCTTTTTCTTCTCAGAGAACACTGCCGTGAAAGCAGAAGCTATGTTGTGCATAATTGCTAGTAACCAAAGCGTGGTAGAATCTACCTTCACTCCTCCATTCCATTATTGTAATTAAAGATGGCTGCGGGGGCACCAAATGGTGCAGGGATGGCCTGAAATGCTCTCTCTGAAGGCCTTTTGTTAAGATGGCCAACCTTTTCCTTTTGACTCCCAGCGAAAGCGTCATCCCCGGGTTTTCATTGTCTTGGTCCTTTCTGTGAACTCTGTCTCTGATTACCTACCCTCTTCAGGCTCCTTATGGGGTTGGAAAGGATGGAGYGTTGTAAGCCGTTTTTCTTTCTACAAGTTTTTCTCCCTTATCTATATTCCTGTGAATGATCAGTAATTAACTGTTACCTGCTTAAGCTTTGGTTTTGGGAGCTTGCAGCCCCCAACCGACACCCCCCCCCCCCACAACTTAAATCCTAACTCTGTAGCTGATATTCAACTAGGCAGAATATTCACAATGTCTCAGCAATAAGGATTTTCAAGGATTAGTTTGAAGTCCCTTTGTTGCCATCTGTACATCTTCTGATTGCTCTATAAAATAATAATTAACAACAATAATAAACAAAACAAAAACCGTAGGTCTGTCTGAGCCCAGCTGTCCTGGGGCATTTGGTAATTTTAGTTCTTGCAAGAGCAATGCTGGCTGGCAGCTAGTGAGGAGAGGGTAGCGGGCTATAGTGGTTAGTACAGCTCTTCCTCACAAAGATAGCTGTTGCCTGAAACATCAAGAACTCCAAGGCCCAGTAAGCCTGACGTGAAATGAGATGGCTTCCCGTTCCGTGGGCAAGCCACTTTTAAATTTAATTCTTATTTATTTATTTTGAAACCCACTCTTACTTAGGCTAGGTTGGCTTGCAATTCAGTCGAGCCTAGACTGGCCTAAAACTGGTCCAGTCCCCTCCACCCCACCCTCCACCCCTCATCTCAGTCTTAGGATACGGGGAAACTAGGCGTGAGTGCTTTTTACTGTACTGGATGAAGATTGATGCCATTACCTACATGGTTTAATCTGTTAGCCATCTGTTTTAAATGACCCACTTGCCTCATTCCCATTCAACTATGGAGAAACTTCTGGAGCAGAGAAGGCAGGCATCCATCTTCATTCGGGGATTGGAACTGAGCATGCCGCCATACAGGGGTGGAAATCCCTGGAAGACAGTTATTTCCTTCACTCCTTAAATATTTCCTCCTTATTGGCACCCTTATGCCTTTCTCTTGTGAACCCGATTATTTACCGAAACGTCTTCTTTTCCTGTCCCACTCCCTCCAATCTTCTTCCTCTCTGCCTTCTGAGCTGCCTGCGCTGTGGTCCAGCACAAGGAAATGTGGAATAGCCTGGCTGTCTTAGTCATAGGAAATGGCCCGGGCTGGGGAGACAGGTTGTCTCCGATCACAGCAGGGGCTGCGAGCCTCGCTCCCTCCACCTTCTTTCTTCTGTAAAGTGGGGTTGTGAAATAGTGTCTCCTCTGTCACCAYGTTGTCAGAGCCATGGCAGTCTTCTCTCGATGTTTTTGGGGAATAAAGAGAAAATTTATAAAGTGTACAAGAGGGTTTTCCCATCAGGATTCGATGATTTGAAATTTTGTTTTTATTCTTCTTCTGCTCTTTGTATCTTTATTGGTGTATACGATTCATGAATCACCTGTGCTGCCATACACGCGCACTGATGCTTTGCCTTACTTGCCTTTGATACGTCCAGATCGCAAGTTACTAATTCTTGTTTTGAGCCAAATGTTCCTAGTTTTTCTTTGAAAATGTTTGTCCTTCTTACTTCCAAGGACCATCCTGAGGCTCATCTGTTTTCCAGAGAGCTATACAGTGCTGTTAATTCTCTCCTTATTTAAACTCTCAAATTCATTTATTGTTGAGACTGGTCACATCTAGTCCTCCCCCCACCCCCACTCAGATTGGATAATCCTACATTTTCAAGGCTGGAGGGTTTCAATGCCTGATGTTTTATATTAATGTATTAGTCATTATAATGTCAAGGACTGTTCTTTTGCTGCCAAAGAGACTGTCTTGTGAGTGCTGATAAACCTACTTCCTTTTATTTTGCTGAGTCTGAGTTAGATCTCGTGACATCTTATGCACTTCGACGCAAAGCACATTTTTTTGATCAGCATTGGGAGCAAGTGACCTCACCTCTGGGCTTGAGAGGCCACGGTCAGTGTCTCCCAGGGTTCTTTATATTTGCATTTGAGCTGCTATGGGGAAGGATACCTATGTGGTAATTTAACAATGATCCCGAGTTTCCTTAGGACATTGGTGTTGGGGGAAGGGAGGAATGAAACAGGGCATACATTTGTTTGTCCAGTTGGTACTGGTGAGTTCTACATTTTTTTCCGTCATCAGCCACTTAATTCTGACGTCTGTCATTAGTACATGAACCTTTTCAAAACGGTCTGGATGCTTAGTTTTGAGAAAGTCCAAAAAAAACGGCAAAGAGATAACAAGTATGCTTATCCCTGGAGCCTTCCGCAGACACTTCACTCAAGATAGCTTGTCTGATAGTTCTACATTTTACAGGTACCACATTCAAGAAAGCCATCAGTCTTTAAGTCCAATCGTTATGTTTCTTAGGATGTGTGGATTTACATGCCAGTGTTCACTAAGGCTACAGTTAAGAGGAAACGGAACGGTTTGATGGGTGTAGTGTTTCAGGTGCAAGATAAAAGGTTTCCGGAGAGATTTATTTTAGAACACCGGTGGATCTACAGGAAATAATTGAACTGTTAAATACATGAAATAGTTGAACAGTTAAAGATAATGAGGGTGGCAGAGCGCTTAGGAGGCAGAGGCAAGGTATCCCTCTTGAGTTCAAGGCCATCCTTGTCTACAGAGTGAGTTCTAGGACAGCCGGGACTACACGGAGAAGCCTTGTCTCAAATATCAACACCAYCACCACCGCCAACAGCAGCAACAACAACACAAAACAACAATAACAAAAAGATGGCGGCAAACTTTAACAGTCAGTGTTTGTAACATAGTTAAAAAGATAAAAATCAGTATTTAATCCATGCGTGCCTCCTCCTGTAGAGTTCTGCGTGACCATCGTGAGAAGTCTCTTGTTTGACAGCCTGCTTGGCTGTCATGTCTGAGGGTAATGGTGACAGGTTTGTGAGAGATTTCAGTGAGATAATTTGAGGAAGATACTTCATACTCAAAGTTTCTGACCTTTCATAAATATTAACCATTACCGTTTTATAAAATACAATAAAATAAACTGTAATATCCTGTAATTTATTTAATTATATACAACGATGCTATGATTAAGTGTACAAGCTCAGCCCCTAATTACAAGGTTTGTGAGCATGAGAAAGTGACATTTTTAAAATACTTTGTGCTTCAGTTCTCTACCTCCCGAGTTGCCTGAGACAATAGTACCTGTTTCATACCTGACAGAAAGGATTAAATGATTTAATACACATAACACATATTTCGTGTTTCATGTACATGAGTTATTATTACCTTACTTTGATAACTTAGTTGGTAATGATAGTTTGGGTGATAGTAGTTATTTGTAGGTTTAAATTAATGTGTTTCTAAAACTTGATACTTATTCTCGATTATTATTTCTATTTAATATCATCTCTTCTGATTCATCGTTTTAGCTACTTCTTCCAAGAATGTGTATTGTTATACATTCTCATAGGCTGATGGGTTTGGACATTTTTACAAAATTGCATACACAATTACAACAAGGGGCAAAGACCTACGGAGCTGAGTTTCTTCTGAAAAAAAATATATTTTTACTACTTCTCTTTCTATGGGGTTTTTGTTTGTTGTTTGTTTTGTTTTTCAAGCCAGTGTTTTTCTGCATAGCCCTGGTTATGTGGAACTCACTCTGTACACCAGGCTGGCCTAGAATTGAGAGATCCCCCTGCCTCTGCCTCCTGAGTGCTGGGATCAAATTTGTGCACCACCATTGCCCGCCCTATTTTGTTTTAATATGAGGTGACAGGGTGACTGATTTTCCAAAAGCCCGTGGTGCAGATATGTTGCTGTATTTTTCCAACCCAATTACCGGGTAAAAGAAATCTCAACTCAATCAGTAACAATACAAGCTGTAAGTATAGATCGGGCAGATCTCCCACTACACTACTCTATTCCCATCTATGTTATCCCATATAACTTGAGGTTTCTCCAGGCTTTTCTCTATAGAGAAATACGTCGATCCTCCGTAGCTCCTCCCCCTTCCCAGCGATCCTTTTCTCCTCCCCCAAACCCTCAGCTCCTCCTCCTTCCTCCTGCCCAATCATTGGCTCAAGGCTTTATTTGAAAAGTGAAGGTGGGGAGAAGGTTCACAAGGCAACTCCTTGTCTGCAGCCCTTCCCAGGAGTGGAATTAGGTTGTATCAAAATACAAGCCCAGGGCTAGCCACAAAACAGATATTTACCTTTCTGAGTGTGGACYAACTCTTCGCTTGGAAAGAGCGCTTTATTCCTTTGTTATCCATCTATATCTGATTTGGGAGTTTGYATATGTAGCTTCAGAGTTGGCTTGGGTATCTCTTAGGGATCACACATCAGCGTGGCAGTGTTACATGGTGCCAGGAGGGGATTTAAGCCTCTTAAGTTGTGTTTGTACTCAGACTTTTAAGGTGGGCACCCGCCTCCTGTCCAGGTCTCTTACATCCTGCTGGGGCTTAGGGAGGTAGGGAGGTCACCTTCTCACAATTACAGCCTGCAACTCTTTGAACGTGTTGAATCCCCTCCAAATGTATTGATTTTTAAATATAATTATAATGTGGATTTAATTTAGTATATGCGTTTGGAACATGTGGTGTTCCTTGGCAACTGTATCCTCAAATTATATGCTTGTACATGTATTTAAGTGTAGGAAATTATTGTTTTACTTGAAACATGCTGGAGGTGCATTTTAATAAATATAAAGAAATACCCCGAGGGAAGGAAGCAGTCAGATCAAAAGCTTACTCTAGCTGAGGAGGGAGGTTTTTTTTTTTTTATTAAGGTTGGTTATTAATTTAAAATTTTCTTTTGGTGGGATAAATAGCTAGGAAGGTTCTAATCCCAACTCGCACATGTAGCTGGCAGTGTGCGCATTTTCTTTCTTTTTCTTGCCTCTAATTTGTGTTTTTCCATCTCCCCTCTCACCTTTTTCTTTATTATGCCAACAGACTCTCAGAGAGTCCTTTAAGGTAACAGACAGTCCCGCCATCATACTCTGGGGACATATTTAAAACAGCACGGTGATATTTAACTCTTTGGTTAGTAGAGTGTGTTAAAAAAGCCAAATAAAGAATACAACAGTAACAACAACAACAACAACAACAACAACAACAACAACAAGAACAAAATGGACATCTCTTCATAGGAACACAATCTTTGGATATGTGTGATTCTTACTAGGAATTCTGGAGCAGGACTCTTGGGAGGGGCTTTAGCAGAAAGCAATAGACTCTACTGAAGAGGCAGAAATCTTTTAACAGTTGCCATTAAGGAACTGTAAATTTCAACAATTATTCAGCCCGTTGCTTTCAGCACCTTTTGTTGGCTTATTAGTGTAGGGAACAGCAGGGTTGTCACAGGAGGAAGAGCCCCTGAATTTTAATTAGCTCCAAA
>BDUI01003656.1:34082-50760 GCA_002335545.1 Apodemus speciosus
TGCTTGCCCCCTCCTCTCTCTTACTCTTGCTTCCTTCTTGCCCTCTTGAGCTCTTCCCTCCCCCCTTCCCTTCCCCCTCTCTCCACGTGCTCATGGCCATGGGCAGCCTCTACTTCTCTACTCTCCCTCTCTCTGCCTCTACTACTCTCTTAACTCCCCTCCCCATGGCCTRAATAAACTATACTCTATACTATAACRTGTGGCTGGTCCCTCTGTGGGGAGGAATGTCTCGGCACRGGCCCTGAGGCATCCCCTTYCCYCACACCGCACCACACCCCCACGGAACATATCTTATACTTCTYTATCTTKTCACAAACACCTCRTAGTTCACTGAAGACRAGGAATAGGACTTTCCCCATGCCCCTTGATGGTAAGCACATCTTTTTCTTAACCTTGGAGGAAGAGTTTGAAGTTAAGAATTTACCTGTGTCTTTTCACAGAAGCAGGTTACCCATTAGRACAAAGTAAGGCAAAGCTCTCCCTGAAACACCCTCGYCCTTCTGATGATATTGGGGAACCCCAAGTTTTCCTCAGGAATAAACCTCATCACTGTGTTCAGGGATACATGGTACTGTGCTCATGGAGTGGATTTTGATGTAAGCCATATCRGAATTATTTATAATACGGATGCAGAGGGGAGATACCCAGAAGGGAGCGTGGGATTTCTCAGTGATAGAATGGATCTGTACCTTGGGTGATGGATATTAACTAGCAAGGGCACCTCTTTTTACTACCTTTTATCTTGATACCATGTTGCCACCTTGCTATCCATCTAGACCATACCCTCTCAAAGGAAAGATGCCACATGCCCACCCCAATCCACAAGCTCAAGATGCCAGGAGAGCTGTTCCAGAAAAGGCAGAGATGGCGTGTGTTTCTCTTGGGGGTCAGATGACGTAAGTCTCCAGGTAGCGATGGCCTTGTATGGTTAAGCACAGGTGGGGAAACACCTCGCCTCACTCTGACTCACAGGARCAAGATCATCTCTCAGAATGAGTCAGCATCACAAACGTGTTCTGAGCAGACTCAAATGCCTGGCATGGTGAAAGACCCAGGGCACCAATCAGGGCACCAGTTGCACGTCTCACCAGCCCTATTTGGACAACGACAAAGGCAAACTCTAGCTCTCTTATTTCCCAGCATGCCTGTATTAAARCCAAGCCTTCCTTCTCAGTCAGTSGTGTACTCTCTTAGAGACCAAATAAATAAATAAATAAATAAATAAATAAATAAATAAATATCATTGCAGTATTTGCAGTGTTAGTGTGGCTGTTTATCCACTTATGGTTAAGCCCAATAATGGTTGAGGAAAATGGTATACACTGACTGTGTTCCTGGACATTGGTGGAAATGTGGTCTAAGCTAGCTCCCTCTCTCTCTCTCTCTCTCTCTCTCTCTCTCTCTCTCTCCCTGTGTGTGTGTGTGTGTGTGTGTGTGTGTAAGGATACAGTTAAAACAGAGATTTGGGCAATGTAAAATACCACAGAAAGTAGAAGTTTCNTGTGTGTGTGTGTGTGTGTGTGTGTGTGTGTGTGTAAGGATACAGTTAAAACAGAGATTTGGGCAATGTAAAATACCACAGAAAGTAGAAGTTTCCAAGGAAAACATGGGGAAACTGTTTGAGAATCTAATGTATGCTGTAGCCTTTTAAAGGAAACATTAATAGAGAAGCTTGCCCTCAGAGGGCAAGCCAGTAATAAATTTTGTGTCAGAAATTACCTGTCRGTAGGATTATGTTAAATAATGTCGAATTGTTATTAGTCGGAGGGGAAAAAGGAGAGCCACTTTCCAAACATGTTCAAAGAGGGTAATGTTTCACACATAAATCCCATTATTGTTTAAAGGGATTTTTGTACTTAACYTTTCTTCTTAAAGACAGATTGGGAACTTTGGCCATTTTAGGTCATTCCCCAGTGCAGTCATTATTGGAAAAGAAACACTCTTTTCATACACACTTTCTCTGCAGGAGTTGAGATGTCCATGGGAGACTGTCCTATTGGGTAAATGTAGACCTGCCCATTGGAGTAACCAAGAAAATAGATTTCTGTGCCTCCGCGTGGCACTAATACATAGTAGGCACCAGGCTCTTTCAACTTTTTGTGCTGTTTACTTCTTTGAACCAAATAACACAATGTGTGTGTGTACATATGTATGCTTTATATGTATATATTATGTATATATTTTATATACATTTTCTACTTCAAAAAAGAGATTTTTTGCAAGTGTGTGACTAATAATTTTTCAGGTTCACTGTACCATGTCTGATGTGAAACTGAAAGGCTGCGGGGTCGGGGTTCTCTAACCATGCTCCAGGTGCAGTAGGGTAGGAAACCGAATGGGGTCACTGTGAAACACGACTTAAATTGGCCTGCCCGCTGTTCAGGGCTGAATCCTGTCCTCTTGACAAAGGGCTTGTGGTGACTCATATGTGTCAGATCATTGAGTCACTGCATCTMTACAGGAATATCACTTCAACTCTTTGTTCTCCGAGTGAAGAAGGATTGCTGCCTTGGAGTAGTGGTTTTTGAATGACGAGCTTCGGTGAGTTTCAATACCAGTCAATTGACTGTGGTTTTTCTCCCYGAACACTGGCCATTACCAACCTGAATCTGATTTGGGGACTACTGTATATGACATGTCATGCCATTTGTGCCTGTTYKCAGTGTCTGCACAGGTGTATTGGGTATCTTAGSAAATGTGCCTGTCAAATCTCAGTGTTAGTAAAGTACCCCTTTGCAGTCATTTGTAGTGCGGCTGAGTGATGTTGGGTTGTAGATGATCTTTGGGAAGTGTAAGCCAGCATATCTTTCAGGCCAGCCTGTAATCCACATTGGCCTTTTGCCAGTGGGAGGTTAAAATCTGCTTCAGGCGCATCACGCCTCCAGAATTGGTCCAGCAGTATTTTAAAACTCACCCAGAGCACAGACATTTGTGCCATCCATTTGGGATTTGGTCATGTGGTGGGGAAATGGTTTTTTTTTTTTAATAACCCAGAAAAACGTATGTTTTCAGAGTGTCCTGTGGTTGGTTGGTTAAAATATGCAAAGACATAGCTTTTATTGTCTCCAGTGACTAGAAAATGAGGCCAAAACTACGTGTGTTCATGCTCTTTCCCTTGAGATACCAGCRCCACCACCAGCAGGCAGGTGGCATTGTGACCTCATCTTCCTCAGGACCCCTCACCCACTTACACAGTCATTAGTTTACGATAAACCTCACATTCGGAGTTGGAGAAGGGGTGCTGAGGGTCCTGGGATTCTGTGTGGAAGTTCACCAGCGTGATTCCATACACCTGGGCAAAGTTTGGAAATGTCCCCCATGAAAMGTCTTTTTGCTACATGGAGCCAGCRCAGAGAATGTTTAATAGCATTTCTACGAGGAGATACATCAAGAGAAACACCTAGAGAAAAGTAATTATTAATACAATAAAATTGATAATAAAATTTAAAAGAAAAATTGTAGCCAATGAACAGGCTATCCATCCCCGGTCATATGCCAAATGTGCAGTAAATGCACGTCTGGGTCTTGGAATCTAGTTTTAGGACAGTTAAGGTTTTACACAAGAAAAGTACGCCCTGGGGCTGGGGAAGTAGCCAGGCAAGCATGAAGCCCTGAGTCAGACCCCCCAGTATCAACGCAAGACAAGTGTGACACCATGTCCTTTGTCATCTCCGTGYCATGAAGGCAGAGATGGGCAGATCCCTGGGACTTGGTGTCCTGCCAGCCCAAATGCTAAGCCCCAGATCCTAACGAGAGGCCTCTTTCAATAAACAGGGTGGTTGGCATATCGTGACAAATGATAGCCGAGGCTACTCTTTACCCTTTGCATGCACAGGCACACACCTATACAGGTATGCACAGGCACACCCCTATACAGGTATGCATAGGCACAAAGACACATATAGAAATTTATATCCTGGTTCATTTCTGTGCCTTATGTACCGGTGTGTGGATGTGAATTAAAATACACTCAGGCCCCGGGGGTTGAGGTGAGGACGGAAAGGGAAAACACAGTTCTGAAGTCACACTGGCTTGTGACAGAAAGAGCACAAAAATAAAGCCTACATTACTCACCTCTGAGCCTCAGGGCAAATGAGGGCTTCCCTTCCTCACAGTTTCACCCTGTTCTCGGCCCCAGAAGGTGCTGCTGCTCCTCTATGGCTTAATGATTTAATAGTGGGAGTTGGGAGCAGCAGTTCCTTGGGGAGCGATGGCAAAGAGAAGAGGGCAGTGCTCCATTTCTGACTCCAGCCTGTCGTGGGGGCCGCCAAGTCCTCTGTTCAAGTTAATTATCACCAACAAATATTTATGTATTCACTTGATGAATATATATCGAATGACTCCTCCGGCTAACATGTGGCCGAGGTGACACAGCGCCAGGAAGGATGACAAGAAGCAGTTGCTTACGAGCTGGGAGGTCAGGGATGGCTTGCAGAACTTCACTAGCCCTGCACTGGGATTTAAAAAGGGGGGGGGGGGCTGGCTTCTGAGCATAGCATAGAAGGGATTAGAGAGTGTGGATGTGGAAGGGAAGTCCAGTGACCGAATTGGCAATGAGGTTGACTGTGAAAAAAATTGTGTAGAACAAGAAAGGGGCAAAAAAAGCTGGCTGTGTGGACTGAGCTGGACGGGGGCTGGGAACACGGGCTGAAGTAGCACAGTGTCTTCTTCCTAAAGACATTGAACAAAAACTGGCTGTTCATATGTCATTAGTTCTAAGGAGGAAGAGGAGGAGGAGGAAGAGGAAGGGGAGGTTGGGTCGTAACCAAGGAAGAGGAGATATTTTTAAAGTTTCCTCCATTTCTACCAATTGCGGTGTTACTGACTTAATCAGCAGTGATGATATTCAAACTGGAAAAATCCATTTCATTTTCATTTTTGCCCTGAGTCAACATATCTCTATCTCTATCAGATCCGACTCTGCTGTTAGGATTGGTGCTGCCCTAGGCTTCCCCCAACAGCCACCCACAGAGCAAACTGTTGTCCTATTTCTAGAGCTCCAGGCTACATGTGGGCTCTGCCCAGGTAATCCAGCAAGACGGGTAGGGCTCCAGTTCTAGATCTATACACAGATACTGTCACAGGTGCCTGGGACATGACTCTTATCGACTAAGCAGAGTCTCTACAGGCCTCCCCTGGAGGTCTAGAAGACCTTGGGTAAGCACCACTCCTTGCTAGATGATGACACTGCCAACCCCTTTGATTCTTGGGTAACAAGCTAGCAGTAGGCTTAGGCAAGATAGCTGCATATAAATGACTGTCCTGACTTAATGAGAAACAGGAAATTTTTTGCTATGCTCACAGGAAGGCAAGTATAATCCAGACAGTACAATCCCCTCCCAAGACCTCAGCAGGCAGAGAATTTTATGACTTATGTAGAACTCAAAGATGGGATCTAATTTGATTCTTGTTAGAAGGTTTATTGTTTTAACTTTATAGATAAAGGAATAGAGGGACTTGTTCATTAAAATAATGAAAAATAGCTACTCTCATTGGGCGCGTTGCCAAGACCTGTTCTAAGCCTTTTACATTTAACTTAGTCAAGGCTCTAAATCCTTCAGTGAAATGTATAATATCATTATTCTCTCCACAATTAATTCATATTCTCTCTCAGTCTTTTTATGTCTCTGTCTGTCTCTCTCTCTCTCTCTTCTTCCTCCTCCTCCTCCAACTCTTCCTCCTATAACTCCTCCTACAACTCCTCTTCCTCCAACTCCTCTTCCTCCAACTCTTCTTCCTCCAACTCCTCCTCCTTCAACTCTTTCAACTCCACTGTGCCTTTCACAGGTAGTAAATAATAGATGTGGGATTTGAACTCAGTCACTCTAGCTTCAAGGTTGTCCTAAAGGGCCCATAGCTTGGGTCTAGAAAAGAAGTGTTATCCAAACCCACACATCACTTAGTAGAGAGGGTGTGTGGAAAACCCAAGGAATGCCCTTATAGTGAATACCTCTTCTAGGCACATGTCTTTTGTCTCACTGTCTGCTGTAATGAAAAATGTTGAGAGACACAAAATAAAATTATTACCATCCTGTTTCCCAACTCCCCCATCATTGCATACCAAAACAAGATACCTCCTTCTTCAGTCAAAACACCCATACATCTAGCCCTCTTGCATTTACCCTGGAAGGATCAGAAGCATCCTAAGAACAAACAGGACATTTCCAGCCTGGGAATGCAGCTCAGTGGGTGGAATGCTGGTTTGGCATACAGAAATAGCTGTACCTTTTTGACCTTCAGCTAGATAAAATAGTACAGATTTCATGTTAAAATTTTTATGAAGTTATTTTGAAGTTAGTTGCATGGACTACTTTAAAAAAATAAGATAGGATATTATGCTGGGTAGTTTCTTGTCAACTTGACCCAAGCTATAATCATTTGAGAAAAGGAAACCCTTAATTGAGAAAATGCTCACACCAGGTTGAGCAGTGGGACATTTACCTGATTGTAGGAGGGCCTGACTTACTGTGGCAGATAGTCCTGGGTACTGTAAGCAAGCCAGTAAAGCAAGTCATGAAGAGCAAGCCAATAAGCAGTGCAGCTCCATGCCCTCTGCTTCAGTTCCTCAGTCCAGTTCATGTCTTGAGTTCCTGCCCTGACGTTCCTGGATGATAGACTGAAAGCTGTAATATGAAATAAACTCTTTCCTCCCAAGGCTGATTTTGGTCATGATGGATTATCACAGCCAATAGGAACCCAAGACAGGCATGTCTGTGGGTTTTTGTTTTGTTTTGTTGGGGGTTTTTTTTTTTTTTTGCGTCAATTATCTGTGATTTCAAAAGGACTTGGACAAATGATCATTTTCAAAATAGCAAGTTGGGATGAGAGAAGGGAGAGATGTAGGTAGGTAACCTAAGAGATAAAAGTTTTGTCTTTCTAGATAATGCAGAATAACCATTAAGACACAATGGGATAAAAAGAAAAGAAAAGGCCTTTAGAGGGTCAAAAAGATACTTATTTACATTTGTTACTAACAGCACCCTGTATGTTATGGGGTTATTAGAAACCCAACAGTTGATTTCTAACATGAGGGTTAGGATGGTGTCAGTGAACTCTAGACTAAGAGCTCCAAGGACCTTCCATCCTAAACTAAATCCTGCTCAGTAGAAGTAGAACCTGGCATAAGATTTTGGACTGTTAAGATTATTTATATCATTATTTATTTTAAACAATAGATTTAGGTTATTTCTGCCAAAATGTATAGTTGAGAACACCAATCAGTGAAATAATTAAAAATTAACAGGACCGGGGATCTATCTTAGTGGTGCATGTCTAACATGGCCTGACCATAAATTCAGCCCCAGTAGGACAAAAAAAAAGAAGGTAATTCTCCAGTGGGCCAGCCAGGGCCACATCTCTGATTTAGTTTTTGGTTCAGCTGTAGGATTAGAGGAAGTCTCTGTTTAGAGATGCCAGAAAGTGAGTATACCAGCATCTTTTATGTTGAGGTTGTTGCTGTGCCATCTCATGAGGAAACTGGCTTATAAGGAATTCCTTTTATTTCTTAAAGAATGGATTCTGCCCAGTCGCACTCCACTCCATTGAAGTGTCTCACAGTACTTCAAGTACTTGAAGGGAATTCTAGCATTAAAGAAATCGCTATAGAGTCCACCTTCTCCAGGAGGCCATGCCTGCTGAAAGCCGTGCCTCAGCAGCTCCAGTTCGTCACACAGAGCTGGTGTCTAATGAGAAACCACCTTTCTCTCCAGAGTGGATTCTCAGGTTATGGAGGAGCTTAGAAGAAGACACTTGTGAAATAAATGTCAATCTGGCTTTGTCATATATTCAGCAAACATCTATACCCCTTTCCTTCCACACCTGCCCAAAGCTCCTTCCATTTTGTCATTCTAATTAGCATCCGTCACTCTCATTGGTTAAGGGGACAACTATGGCAAATTCTTGAATTCAATGATAAGCCAGTCCAGCTTTGGAGTAATGTTGTCTACACCGATTGCTGTGACTTCCACCATACAAGTGCTGTTTTCAGGAGAGAATCTAATCAAAAAAAGGGAAGGTCTGTGGTCCAGCTGGCATTGAGGACCGCAGCAATGTTTGCTGGCACTGACATTTCACAAGCCCATGAGAAGTCCCCAAAAGATTTTCACCTTAAAGCCCAGGCCCAAATTTGGAAAGGAATTCTAATCCAAAAAGTTGTGTTAAATTTCTACTTCCAAAATCATTCAGTGTGATGTAGACATTTCCACATGCCTAATACGGGTAGCATTTCCCAACAGCCCTCAGATCTGAGTGGCTTTTAAACTGGGCGGTGAATCCAGGGCACTCTTTAATGATACCCAGCTTAGAATCAGTCACAAGGGCCAAGTGAATTTTGGCCGGTCTTGGGGACTCAGAGGGTCACAGAGAATCCCATGTCTCTGGTAAAATAATGTTTACCAGTTAAGGTTGTTTGCAAAAAATATAATTGGCATGTAGAGTTGTTGGAAACTCTTGAGAGCCAGAAAGTTGGGGTTATGATAGCTATGAAGAAGGGAAAGCATTTACAGTATTCCTTTTCCCAAAAATAGATTTTAAACACTATACAACCACAATGGAATGTGTCCATTTGTTCCTAGATGGGTTGTCTCTTGTCCGCATGTTTAGGTCATAGTTATTTGTAGATTCTCATGTGACAAGATCCTCACAGACTAAATTCAGTAGTGTCACCTTCTGAACAAAGCAATCACACATACTGTGGTTTTCCCGTGTCTAATATAACTTGTTTTGTTTCATGCTGCCTGTATCTTTAGCCTCTGGACCAAGGTCAGTAGATTGAATTCAACTTCATTCATTTAAAGGACTGATAAATTCATGCCAGCACATGATCTCACCCCCTTGAGTAACACAATGTGTCTACGCAGGACTGTGAAGTCAACCTCTAGATTTGAGTGTTCTGTGTGACCCTGGAACCACACCTGGGCAGCAGAGTTGTGTCATCATACCACATGTGCATTCCAATGGCAAGTTTGTGTATTAAGGCCAAGATGTCTCCTGAGATGAAAAGAAACACAACTGACTGATTTATTGATTTAATTCAAGAAGATCCTATAATCCAAATAAAATATGTCCCCAAGTCCCAGGGTGGAATTTCCTAATACTTACAACCACTTTGTCAGCCAATAGACRGTGAGGAAATCTCAAGTGGGTTTGAATTGTACTAAGACCAAAAGGATCATATTACTGTAGTAGAGATGGTCAGCAAGTAACACTGAAATGAAGTCATAGTTCTGGTAGTGCATTGCTTCCCAGTGTACCAGTCTCGAGATCCTTGTGCAGGCAACAGCTGACATGTTTGTAAATGAAGATCACATGAAAGAATGGAACAAATTCTTTTTTTTTTTTTTTTACAAAATGCTTTCTTGTTTCTCTTCTTCTTCCTCCTCCTCCTCCTCCTCCTCTTCCCACCTCTCCATCTCCAGTCATTTATGTCCTTCAAAATATTCATTCTATCAGCCATGCAAGGAAACTTGGTCAACATGGAGCCACCAGACTTGACCTCTAAGGCAACTTTTTACAAGACTATGAAGGCACTCACTGGAAACACAATGAAATCCAAAGTCCTACAAAAGAGTAAAGAGGAAATTGCACCATGCTGTAACTGCCAGGGAGGAAAGAATAGTAGTGACATTCCTAACAGTTCTATTATGAGTCCTGGGTGCTTCACATGTGCAGCACTGCTTCATCCTCTCCTCAGCCTCTTGAAACAGGGTCTGTATTTATTTCCATTTTATTGGAGAAGAAACTAAGAGCGAGTGATGTTAAATGATGTATTTGTGTTCACACAAAGCCATCCTAAGTCACTGTCTAATACTTAGTAAAAAATGCCCTTTACTTCCTTGTCAGAACATGGAGGGAATGAGACGGGGCTCTAGGGTCAATGCACAGCACTACAAAAAGATATATATGTTTAAGATATATATGTATATATATACATCATATACATATTCATCTATACATGCATATACATATGCCTTAATACATAAACTTGCCATGGAAATGCACGTGTGGTAATGATGACACCCTCTGCCATGAAGGTGTGGCTCCAGGTTCACACAGAACACTCAAATCTAGAGGTTGACTTCACAGAAGATATATATTCTTAGTTAAGGTTAGCATTGCTGTGGTGAAACACCATAACCAAAAGCAAATTGGGGAAGAAAGGGTTTACTTGGCTTACACTTCCACATTGTAGTGCATCACTGAAGTCAGGGCAGAAACTCAAGAGGGAAAGAACTAGGGGGCAGGACTGATAATGACATCATAAAGGAGTGCTGCTTCCAGGCTTGCTCATTTTACTCTCTTATAAAATCCATCAGTGGGGGGKGRGGGGTGGCACCACACACCATGGGCTGGGCCCTCCCACATCCATCGCTAATTGAAATGCCTAACAGACTAGCCTACAGCCATATCTTATGGAGGCATTTTCTTCCTTGAGGTTCCCTCCTCTCAGATGACTCTAGGTTGTGTCAAGTTGACAAAAGCCAAACTAACCAACCAACCGAAAATAAAAAGTACCACACAGTACAGAATATGAATATGACAATGCACACATAGACCATAGACACTGTGCACAAATATACTCTCATGACAATCTTCTTTTTAATCAAAGGATTTGACCATGTGATCAACTCTGGACATAGTCCAATATTTTTAGCCGGAGTTATAATAAGATTCCTTTCAGAAAATAAGACTCACAGACCAAATCCTGCACCATCTGAAAGGCCTCTCTTCCCTTTGTGAGGGTTAAGTGGCTGCCCCAGTCCAGTGTGCAGTTCACATTCTATAAATGGCTATTACTCTTCTGTCTGACTCACTGTATGTATTACAGCAAAGTCACTTACAGATCAATTATTTTTGGAATCTTAAAGAAACAGATTCTATGCAGTGTTTGCTTCTGAGCACAGACCAATGCGAGTGAGAACACATCTAGAGAAGGAACTTTGCTTCCATTCATTCCCCTTGCCACTGGCTCTGTTACAGAGAAGTCTCTGCATGTTAAAGTGTCATAAATTACTTAATAGCAGGACGTCAAAACTATATGTCAGCACTTTCGTTGTTAGAGGCTTATAAGAGGACTTTTCAATTTGAATTAAATAATGTATCAGAAATGTATGAAGAGTCAATATTCGTAATGAGATGAAAGATTATGTTACTGGTGTCTACCTTACAATTTGCAAGATCGGGACCAAGGGTATGGCTCGGCAAGTGAGAGGGTTCACCATGCAAACCTGATGACTCAAAGTTGATTCCCAGAGCCCATGTAAAGACCAAGATGTGATGGCATGCCTCTGTGGTCCCAGAGTGCCTAAGGCAAGAGAGGAGGTGGACACAAGTGAATCACCCAGAAGCATGCAGGCCAACTAGCCTTGGACCAACTCCTTAAAATTGTCCCTTCACCTCCACAAGGGCATTCTGGCACACACGCACACTCATACACATGCACATAATTGTGCCCACTCCCACCCAAACAACCACATGTATGTTTAAAAAATATATCTCCAAGATGAGAATGTGGGAATACCAGTACCATAAGAATGAGAAAGATGATGGTGACAGCAAGGCCAGTCATCAGAGATGATGGTGACAATGATGGAAACAAAGTCAATCATCACAATTAGGAGTGATCCTGGATATGACATGCTGCCCTCTGCAGGCATTTAATCCAGACCATATAGGTTTACATTCGCACAAAGAAAAATGTGAATGCAAATGCAAATAAATACTTAGGCCAGTTAAAGAAGCAAAGGAATACATTCTACATTCTAGTCTGTGAATTCTTTTTTTTATTTTCTATATTTTTATATAGTCTGTGAATTCTTAAGTCCAAGGAGAACTGCATTTAGTCACTCATTTTAATTTTATTTTCCTGAAAGAAAAAAAGAAAAAAGAAAAAAGGAAGACCCTGACTGCCCCTAGGTAAAGTGGAGGAGAAGGTTTATTGTAAATAAAAGGGAGAGCATAGCCAGAGGCAGGAACCTGTGGGATAGTCTGGGGCAAATGTGACCCTGAGCCAAGCCATGTCAGGAGACGGGGAGGAGAGAGGGAAGAGGAGCCACTGACCAAGAGACCAGGAGGGTAAAGGGTAGACCAAAAATGTGCCAGAAAGCCAAAAGGACTGGATAATATAGGGAAGGGCAGTTGGGGGAAGGGCAGTCCAGCCCCTGGGCTGGAGAAATTTAGGTAAGGGACAGGGCATAACCCCCTGCCCGGTTACAGGTATGATGGGAGAACCTGGCAGCCAAAGTCCACTTTGATATGTTAAACAGGCACTTCAATTAGCCATTTGTCCCTGCTTTGAGACCTAACATTTCCAAGTTTTGAACGTGTCTGTTTGGGATGGAAATCAGAAGCAGGCAAGAAAAATTGAAAATCTGTGAACTAGCTTACTGTTTAAGCTTTGGAAAGCCAGTGTTTACTTGGCTGGGCTACAATCTATTGGGATTTGATAGCAGATGTTTAGTGAATGATTAATAAATGATGAGTTTCATAGCTTGAAACAGTTGGATTCAATATCTTTTTGAAATCAACGTTTTTGCATAGGAAACTAACAGGCTTTGTGGAAAATGAGGGTCTCTGTGTGTCCTTTGACCCACCCGCTTCTGCCTTGCCCCAGCTGGCATTCCAGTTATTTTAGGGTTGAAACAAGGCATTTTCTTAATATGCATTTTGTGCTTCCTGACTAGAATTAAGAGGCAAAACTGGAAAAAGTATTGGGCAAGTGTAAAGAACTGTTGTGTTGTGTTGTGTTGTGTTGTGTTGGAATTTTTTAATTCATATCTCTGCTAGCCTGCAAGTTTACTTGAAGTCATTCTGGTCTAGTTCCCGAATCACTATTAGTTGTGCTTCTCTCTGCCCTGATTGATGTTTTATTTGTTTGTTTTTGTCAAGCTGACACAAGCTAGAGATGTCTGAGAAGAGGGAGACACAACTGAAAAAGAAAGGCTCTGGAAGACTGGCCTGGAGTCATGCTGGAGGACATTTTCTTTTTCTTTTCTTTTCTTTTTTCTTTTTTGGTTTTTCCAGACAGGGTTTCTCTGTGTAGCCCTGGCTGTCCTGGAACTCACTCTGTAGACCAGGCTGGCCTCGAACTCAGAAATCCGCCTGCCTCTGCCTCCCAAGTGCTGGGATTAAAGGCGTGTGCCACCACCGCCGACTTGGAGGACATTTTCTTAATTAGTGATTGATGTAGGAAGGCTCTGCCCGCTGTTAGTGCTGCTTCCCCTGGGCAGGTGGTCCTGGGGTGTTTAGGGAAGGATGCCATTCCAGCCTGGAWGAGCAAGCCAGTAAGCAGCACCCATCCATGCTCTCCGCTTCAGTTCCTGCCTCCATCCAGGTATCTGCCCTTCCTTACGTTCCTTCAGTGATAGACTATGATTTGGAACTATAAACTGAAATAAACACTTTCTTCCCCAAGTAGCTTTTGGTCATTGTGTCTTATCACAGCCAAAGAAACTTAATCAAGGCACTAGCCTATAAACATAAGGAATACCTCAGATGTGCTGCACCCCTAGTTTCCAGAGATAATGTCACACATTCGGGGCAGTGAGACTGAAGGGACAATTACTCGATCTCAGCTTTGCCTCTCTATCAACTGATGTGGCACAATAGCACCCACCTCATCAGATYGTTGTGAAGACTCAAGGAAGTAGCACCGTGTGGGACAATGGATTTTATAAGCACTTTTTCATTGAATTCCCATGACTACATCCAAAGGTCCAGGCTATCATTATCCCATTTTACAGAGGGGGAAATGAGGCTTAAGAGGGAAGCCGGAGTTACCTGGCAAGCATGTGTAAGGCTGGAATGACGCCAGGTTGAGGCTTCGCTTGGACCATTGTGCAACCCTACTAGATGCATTGGTCCAAGATCCCATACATGCAGAAAACGTAAACAATGTATACTCTGGTTTATAAGCCGAGTGGCTCTTCCTCATCCCCATTTCTCGCTAGAAGCTTGAAGTACAAAGGGCAAGAAAGCCAGCCTCCTATCTGCAGTCTCAGTGCTCAGTAAGCTCAAAGGGGACTAGGAAAGAAGTCACCCTACCCGAGGCCCTCACAGTTGACTTATATAGTCAAAAACGAAGGMGATCCTTCGTTAGTGGCTGGAGTTAAAAAAATCCCAAAGTGCAGTCAGCCGAAGCCTCAGCCAGATGTGAGTGTGGGCCACGGCTCATGCATTTCTCTTTGCTGAATTCCACACAGCCAAGGCAACTGCCTGGCCTCACTGAAGATCCACAGGGGAAAAAAGTTATGTGTACTAGGATGAAAAAAAATGTGTGCTCAGGGTCCTCCCTCATCTTCAGGAATGCTTGGTTCCGCGGTGTTTCCTCCACGGGCRTCCCTCCATGAAACTATGCCATCGGTCTTCTGGTGAAGAGGACCAGCTCACGTCTTCCTCATTTCCTGTTGGTTTTATTAAAATGACACACTATTTCAGTGGTTAATTTACCTCAGGTAAAAAAAATTGTGAAATCATGAAAGCACACTTATTTTAGCCAATAACTATTGGTCTATAGGGTTATTGTAAATCTCTAGTAGAATGCAAGTTGTCATAAAGCACCTTGGGTCCTTTCACCTACTTTCCTAAGCCTTCTGGGAACAGGTTGTGAGGAAGACAATAGATTCCAGCCTTTTTCCTCCTTCTCCTCCTCTTCTTTCTCCTCCCAGTCTCACTCTCACACTCCCTCCCTTCATTTCCCCTTCTCCTCTGAGAAGAGGAGCCCCTTGGGTACCACCCCACCTTGGGAGTCAAGTCAAAGCAGGACCAGGTGCACCCTTTCCCACTGAGGCCAGACAAGGCAGCCCAGTTAGGGGAAGGGATGCAATGCCAGGTAACAGGGTCCCTCTACTTGTTAGGGGACCCATGTGGAGATCATGCTGTACATCTGCTACATATGTCCAGCCCATGCATGCTCTTTGACTGGTGTTTTAGTCTCTGTGAGCCTCCATGGGTCCTGGTTAGTCTATGCTGTAGGTCTTCTTGTGGTGTGTTCCATCCCTCTGGCTTCCTCAGTCTTTCTCTCCACTTTTCCACAAGACTCTGTTGTATCTGTTTCCATCAGCTGTTGGATGAAGCCTCTCAGCAGATGGAGTCTCTGTATCTGTTTCCATCAGCTGTTGGGTGAAACCTCTCAGGAGACAGCTATGCTAGGCTCTTGTCTGCAGGTATAGCAGGGTATTGTTAAAAGTGTCAGGGGTTGGCTCTCTCCCATGGGATGGGTCTCAAGTTGGGCCAGTCATTGGTTCCCTCTATGCCTGGTCCGCCTTTATCTCTGCACATCTTGTAGGCAGGACAAATTTCGGGTGGAAGGTTTCGTGGGTGGGTTGATTTCCCTCTTCCTCCACTGGAAGTCCCCTCGAGCTATATGGAGTGGCCACACCAGCCTCTATATCCTCTACTGCTAGGAGTCTCAGCTAGGGTCATCTCCAAGACTCTCGAGAGCTTCTTCATCCCAGATCTTATCCTAGAAATGTCCTCCACTGATTTCCACTCTCTTTCCCAGCCCTCTCAATTCCCTCTCCACACCTGATCCATTCCTTTGAGAATCCTCTCTCCCACCCAGTTCTCTCCCTTCATCTACCTCTGATGTCTATTTTATTTCCCCTTCTGAGTGAGATTCAAGCATCCTCCCTTAGACTCTCCTTGTTGGTTAGCTTCTTCGGGACTGTGTATTGTAGCTCAGTTATTATGTACTTTACAGATGATATCCACTTATAAGTGAGTACATACCATGAATGTCTTTCTGGGTCTCAGTTACTTCAACCAAAATGATATTTTCTAGTGCCATCTATTTGCCTGAAAATTACATAATGTCTTTGTTTTTGATCCCAGCCCTTTTTTTTCTTCTTCAGAGTGCAAGTATACTAGGAGCTCAGACACTGAGGGGCACATCATTTTATCTTACAGAGGTGTGTGGTTCACCATTCTCTGTGTATCCTAATGGCAGACTGCTACAGTTAAGTCCAGCAACTTTACCTTGTAGTCTCTTCTTGGCACATACTACAATGAGTTTATCGTTTTTTACAATTTGAGGCATATGGTGCATTGTAATAGTAAATATTTGGAGTGATTGGAGTATAGAAGAGTACAACTTTCAAATATGTTTTTCTGTTAGGCTCTGGAGGAGTAGCCTCTCAGGAGGCTAAACTCACTGGCTGCTGCTGTATATCCAGATTTTTCTCTGAGCTTTTCATGGCAACTCTTCAGCCCTCCCCCATATGCTACGAGGTGTGTTGTTGTTATGACTATCCTCAATATACAGACAGGAACACCAAGGTATGATGTAGCTACTGAGAGCAATTTCTTTCATCCACATCTAGGAAATTGGGTGGAGGTGGAGTTCTGTGATACAGCAACTGTCTAGCTTGTGATGGGCCCTGGGTTTGATCCCTAGGAATGCACCAGAGAGAAAGTGAGAGAGAGAGAGAGAGAGAGAGAGAGAGAGAGAGAGAGAGAGAGAGAGAGAGAGAGAGAGAGAGAGAGAGAGAGAGAGAGAGAGAGAGAGAGACAGAGACATAGAAACAGAGACAGACAGACAGACAGACAGACAGACAGACAGACAGACAGACATTGGGCCTGGCTTGCACTTTTGAAACACCAAAGTGCCGACCCCCAGTGACATTCCTCCTCCAACAAGGTCATACCTCATAATCTTCTCAAATAGTTCTACTAAGTAGAGACC
>BDUI01003656.1:53220-81558 GCA_002335545.1 Apodemus speciosus
AGAGAGAGACAGAGAGACAGAGAGAGACAGAGAGAGACAGAGAGAGAGAAAGACAGAGAGATAAAACACTTTTTTGTTTGTTCATTTTGTTGTTGTTATTTTGAACTTTTGTATATGTTTCCATTTCAAACCATAGAGTGATGGAACAGAATCCACTTGTTACTTTTAAAGAGCATTTTATTACTCTTAAATGAGACRCATAGTCTGCTGACTTTTACCACAGAGATAATGAGGAGCCTCTGAGCATATTGAAGAGCCCTAAGCAATAAGCAGGAGTTTATTCTTCTCCACGCTCTGTAGATAGGCCCGATAAACAATCAAGCCGCGTTGTGCTCCCCCTGGTGTTCAGAGGGAGCCTATTGGGGACCTTTAGTCAGATGGAGGGGAGGGCCTGAGGCTTCAACTCCTTTCTGTTCCTGAGCTCGAGAAATGAGAAGCAGCTGGGGGCCAGCACAGGGCCTCCTCTCCTCATCTGTTTTTGCTGTCAGGATTTGCAATAAGTTAGACACAATTCAGAGACTGGTCATGAGCCTCAATGGTCAAAGTTATTAAAATTTCTACTTTCCTAATATTCTCCTGCCCCCTACTCTTGTCCACTCTGCCACACCCGGGCCTTCTGCCAGGGCATCTGGTTTTTCCATAATTATCCTCTGTCTTTTATGCTGGCTGCTGGCCTTTGTTCTGAAATGTATGTCACCGTTGCCTTAATACTATCAACTCAGAGTTTTTGAGAGCCAATGTTTGGAGATTAAAAAACGTAAGATCGCCTTGAGCATTCAAGAAACTTGAACTTGTAGATTGTCGTTTGACAAAGTCATACCATCGGCTAGACAAGCATTTCAGCCATGGTCCCTGCCGCTGTCACTTTGAGAACTTAAACCCATCTCCAGAATGTCTGAATCATTCTTTCGGGGTGGAGCTCGGACATCAGTAGTTTTTGTACATGAGGTCATTACTGAGAACACTGGGCTAAATTCATCTTTTGGCTCAAAATTGAATACCGAAACCCAGAAAAGACTTAGCTCAGAAATATGTAAAAATTCATTGAAATGGCCAATTCTGGTTCCCATGAGTTGTCTCTTAAAATGTGGAAAAGTAGTTTTTGGTAGATGGCCATAGTTATTCACTGACTAAAAGGAAGGTGAAGTTCATGTCCGTCCTGTGCCAAAGTCTTTCATGGCTAAGACGTCTCAGTTCATCTACAGCCCAAGGCAAATGAAAGCAAAGGGGAGAGAACATTTTGGGAACACTGATGGCCACATCTTCAGTATTCTGGACAACAAACTTTGTATATGGCGTAGGGCAAAGCAGGGCTGTGGTCACTGTGCTAGTTTGGGGACAGGTCCAGACCTTCATCTGTAAATGATGAATCAATGGCACCTGCATTGCAGGACTATTTACAGTTCAGATGGCAGAATGGATGTGAAGGCCCCAGACCTGCCCGCCTGTCACAGGGCATAGTGATCCTGTCTTTCCCAGTGATCTGAAAAGCCCAGGAGAATAAAGGGTCCCTCTCGCATTCTCATGGGCAGGTCTTCCTGTGCCTGTGGTGTTGGTCAAAAAGGTGACTGTAATCTCTCAGAGATATATGGAAATGACTCTCATGCCTGTAAGACAGTAAAGGAAACCAGAGATCCCGGGCTTCTGTCATCTGTGCTTAGAGTGCACAATTCAGATACAGTCCATGCATAGCACTCTTGACCTTACCTGTTTATTTACTGAAAGCCTGTTGCAGTCAAGGCCACGGAGCCCCAGATTCTCCCCCAGAGAATGAGCATCTGTCACCTCCCTGGCCTTCAAAACCTTCCTAAAGATGTTTCTTCACCAAAGAACAACAAACAGACCCCTTCAGGGCCAGATACCAGAGTGTAGCACAGGAAATTTGTGCTTCAAGCAGGGAAGATATGGAGGAGTCAGCTAGAGAGAGAATCTGCAATGGCTGCAGTGGCAGTGGGGCTGGGGTAGAGGAAAGAAGAAACTTAGAGAACACATGACACCAGGACCTACCAAAGAACTGTAGTGTTGAGAAAGCAACTGGCATTGCGGAGGGGCGGGGGCGGGGGGGGGGACGCTGTAGACTCAACAGCAGCACCCAAGGAACCTGAGGATCTGAGCTGCCTGCTTCTACTTTTAATACACGTTTTGCCCAGTTTATGACAAAATCAGTTGTCATGCCCTCTGCTCTGTTCCTTTATTCAGCAGCCATTGGCTAAGTATCTCTCACTAGCCAGGAATTTGGAGCTAAGAAGCAGGAAGGACAGCCCTGCTTTGTGGAGAATACAGTCTGGGATGGAGAGAGAGCATTAGATGGACACTGGATGTTGATAGCTTAACAACATTAAAAACAAATGCATTTTTAAAATTGTGCTAGACTCCCAGTGTATCTCCTCATGTTCCCTCTTCCTGCTTCACCCAGGACAGCGGCAACGGCCTTAACTTAGAAATCAGTTTGCCTGTTTAAATAGTTTACTGTGTACAGATTCTGATGCTGGCCAAATAGTACCTCTGTTTGTCTGAAAAATCCAGGAATTAAAATGACAGATTGTTGTAGTGAGTGAAGGAGAAAATGCTTGTCAATTCCTTAGAGGCACCCTTAGTGTACAGTAAGCACCCAACACAGATTAGAATGCTAGGATTGATGGGGCTGCGTCTGATAAGAAAGAGAGGCTGAGGATGCTGTGCAGAGGCAGGTCCTGCAGAAGCATCAGTTGACTGATTTATCTCCCTGTTCTCTGCCTCCACCTTCCCTTGGAGAATTGTTCTGGAGTTGCACCCCCTGCATGCAGGCCAGCCAAGCTGTTTAGCTCCTGTCAGTCCCTAAATTCTTCTTTCTGGCCTATATTGACAGAGCAGAGAGGATCTGGGGCAGCCAGCAGCTCTGGGTGAGCAGGCAGGCTGGCAAAAAAAAAAAAAAAAAAAAAAAAAAAAAAAAAAAAAGAGTTTTCCTGCTCCAAAAGATAGGAAGAACAGTCAGGGGTCGGAGAGATTGTGTTTCTTTCAGTAAACTCATCAGCCTTCAGCATGAGGCCAATAGATTCTCCTTCCGGGGTAACCTTTGCTACTTGAAAGTTGTGTTCTTGTTCCCAAAGGTCTGATTTTCTTTAATTCTGATATCCTGGACAGTTGTCTTGTTTTCAATAAGGAAGTGTTAACAATATGCAGCAGTTAATCTTTGTTGGAGACATCATAAGCATGTAGAGGATCTGAACCACACTGGCTTTCCACTGTCATAGAAACGCCAACACTGAGTATACATACGCCTCTAAGCATAGAGCCCTTGACCAATGAGAGGTTAAAAGGCGTAGATTTGAAAGGATGGATTCTATGGCACAGCCGCAAAATATGGGCTTTTAAGGTGGAACAAAACCATGAGCTCTCATAAGCCAACTTTGCTACCCAGTGGACAACTTCCCAGAGAGCCTGAGAGGGGCTGAGCGCCTCCTGTGATGCTGTGCACTTGCCAGACCCCACACCACCTGTTCATGTGAGGGCTCTGAGGTGTTTTGAAATTTCAGAAAGCTCAGTTTCTATAGTCTTTGGTTTTCTTCCGGTATATCTAAACTATAATGCTTATTCTATTCACTTGACTCACGCTAAACCCACTTATCCCTTCTCCAAAAAGATATTTCTTTTTATTTCCCTTGAAATTTCTCCTTTTCTAACCCAACATCCCAGTCATTGTTGTCATCATCATCATCATCATCATCATCATCATCATCATCATCATCATCATCATCATCGCCACACAGGTGCCATAAACTTAGCAAACTGTTTTCACCTCAGATAACAGCTGACAAAGTATCTATTTCTATGGCAATTTTGAGGTCAATGGGAAATCTATAGAACAATACAATTTATTTGATTTTTTTAAGTCTGTACTTTTTTTTGGAAATCTCATGGATATTTTAACTAAGTGCTGAAAGAAAGCATCCATTTCCCATTTTCACTTGACACTGAGCGTCTTTGGGTATCACGCTGGCGAAGCTGATGCTGAAAAGGTTTGTGAAAAAATGCCACTACTTAAAACCATCACTATGCAAGGACACAGGGTGGAGTGAATCTGGCAATGGGTGGGACTCTAGGTTGTAGCTAGGAAATTATAATCACTGTCATTGAAGATGTTTTCATATAAAGAGCACTAGTGTAGTTAAGAGTCCCAAAAGACTCCTGCATATATTCTCAACCTTTTCTTGCCTTGATCGCCATACCAGTAGCAGATACTCTTTCCAAGAAGAGATGCTAATAGGTTCTTTCAGACTGTTTACCCAACATTTATTTATTGAGAATTCATCTTGTGTTCCAAGAAGATTGGGTATAGGGAATTATCACTGTGCTGCACGCATGACAAGGATGAGAAAAGTAGGCGCATACATTAGTAAATTACTCAGATTAGTAAATTACATAATAAGGGAGTGTTTGGTGTGGGATTAGAGCCCAGAGCTCTGTCCCTAAAACACATGATTTCAGCTATTACAATTATCACCAGTGAGGTCCAGGCACAGTTTGTCTGTAATTCCAACATCTCTGAGGTAGGAGTATTATGAGTTTCAGATTAGCCCAGGCACTGTAGCAAACTCAAATGATGAATATAATGATGGAGGTGGTTACAATGAGTGGTATCTAGAGATATGTAGGAACTTTTCAACCTTGATCACCCTGAATGTATCTTGGACAATGGGTTCTTCCTTGTGGCAGTGCTTCAGAGATCTTAGCCTTTAAGTAGTGTGTGCTTTCATGTGCCCCCCAAGCCCCACTGCTGGGATACATAGAAGCTCCAGGTCTCTCTTAACAGGGAGTGAGTGGCCTTCTGTATAGTGTTAGTAAAAATCTTTAAAAGCCAAGCATCAAAAATGCTTACTTAGAATCCCTCCTGACAGCTGCTGTTTTGACCCTCTGAGCAAGACTCAAACTCATGAGACTCAGTCTCTTTACTTAGATTCATGTTGGCCTCCCAGACTTGGTTTGTGGATTCTCACACATTCACCAATTTCTGAGCATCTTGATTGTGCCAAGTGCTGTTGGCAAGTTACTACCTGAATGTTAGTGATAAGGATTTGAGTAGTTGCCTATTGTAGAGTAGCTAGCCAAGTGTAACCAGGGATGGCCTCTCCAAGGAGATTGTGTTAGAAAGGTGAAGAGACATCTATCAGATGAAGACCAGGGAGAATTTCAGGCTGGGAATGCCTTTCCAGCTGGAAAACAACATCGAATAGCAACTTATCGTGTATGTGTAGAAGTCACAGTATATAAAAAAAGCCAACCCCACATGAGACTGTCTAGTGTACATTGAAAAGCAATACTGGAGACTTGCAAAGCATAGTACTCCCAGCTCCCCAGACACTTCCTTTCCCAATTAACATTCTTCCCATCAAGTCAAGACATACATCCCAATGTAGTGATATGCTCCATTTCCACAAGATAAGAGCCTTTATCCCCCTCCCATACAGCAGAAGTTTGGGTGTCTGGACTGAACAAACACATCAGTAGTATTTTCCATGCTTTCTGACAACTACCAATGCACAGAACTTCCTCCCTCTTTCCCCTCTCCATTTCCTCTACCTCCTGTCCTTGCAGATTGGGCAACAATTTCAAAAAGCTTCCTGAAGTCAACTGATGACAGGACATGTGTGTCTGGAGTCTGACCTACCTGCTTGGGGCCAAGAGGACTATTGGATGAGGGAGACTGTTGGCTGTTGTCCTGTCTTCATCTAGGGTGACTGTCTGTGAGCATTTATGTTTCAAATATTTTGGTCTTTAGACAGTTTGCTGACTATCCTTAAAAAATAACCATGGTGGGATAAAAAAAAAAAGCTGGGTAATGATCCCCCACGTTAGCCATGGCCTTTCAATGGTTCCTAGCTGCTCACCTAATGACAACTCTGGCCATGGGAGATATGGAAAGGAGAGGTAGTTGGTTTCAGTGGCACATAACACCTATGTTCTTCCTCTGCCAGGAAGTAGGCTTTTCCTCGGTTCTACATTTGGCATCCCAGCTCCCCAGACTCTTCCTTTCCCAATTAAGTTGGTAGTCATTTATCTCTCTATGATATCATTTGTTGCTGCCTTTTTTCACAGTATTCATCATTTATGAAATTTTGGGGTACAGTTTTCATGTGTATGTTTACCATCTGGTCAACCTTCTCTATTATTAAATAGCTACCATAAGCCTAACGTGTTCTCTTGTTCTGTTCTGCATCTTCAGTTGGTTGTATAATGTTGTATAATGAGTGCTCATCGATCAAATGAGGAATGTTTCCATACGTAATGAAAGTTAACTTTTCTATCCCTTTCATCATGGTCCAGGTACTCTAAGTACCCACTAACTTGCTTAATCCTTGTAATAAGTACATGACATAGGCATAGATTTTCTGATTAATAAGCCAAGGTAAGGTGTTATGCAGCGCTCACATTAAATTGCAATGGTAAAGCAAAATACATTGTATGCTGACCTAAATTTTTAATTAAAAATACATAAAAATGGATAAACAGGTAGATCGACTGATCAAGATGCAGAAAAAGTAAAATCATTTGTCTCAGGCCAACAATAAACAAGTGCCAGTATTAGGATTCAATCTCTGACTTGCTAACTCGAGAAACTGCATCTTTACTCTCTATATCGATATTCTTTTTACCATATCTCTATCCCAAAAGAAATGTTAGCAACCAATCAAAACCAACCAAATAAACAAACAAACTCTTTCACAATGAAACGTGAGGGGCTTGACTCAAGGCCTCGGTCACACACCTGTATATGCGCCTATGCTTATGTGTATGGAAGTGGAGAACAATCTGGCACTGGAAATATTATCTAGTTCAGGGATCTCAATCATTAGGGATTGTCTCCACCTCAGAAAACACCCTAGAAGAAAGCAGAGGGCACATCTCTTCTATCAATAAATGCCCTGCCACTCTATGCAGAGCAAGCAAGGCAGGTGGATAACGGTGGTCATGAACGTCCTGGTTGCCCTTTCGATGTGTGGCCGCTTTGAGCAGTCAGCTGTGAAACTACCAGTGTTGGAGAGGGAACCAGAGGATAAGAGGGCAAGAGCAGAGGCATACCAGGGCCTTGTGGGCTTCTCCAAAGTCATCGCCTAGAGAGAAATCACTCTGAGCCTCTCTGACCTCACACTTTGGCCATGTGTTCTCAGGTCTCATGATAACCATCTTGCTGCCTCCTTCTGTTCATGAACCTATAAAACAAGGCCAGAGATGCAAGTCCGGTCACCAGGACTCTGTCTCTTGAAGAAACTGTGAAAAGAAAAATCAATGAGCCCGTCTTCCTGACACTTTGATCAGGAAGATGCCCAGATCAAGAGTGGGGAAGGATGGCTGAGATCATTTCAGAGACATGTTTTTCTAGGAGGTTGATTCTGTTACTATATGTGTGATCTCGATGTTTCTTATTCTAACCTTGTAC
Organism: Apodemus speciosus; assembly: GCA_002335545.1. Taxonomy (NCBI): domain Eukaryota; kingdom Metazoa; phylum Chordata; class Mammalia; order Rodentia; family Muridae; genus Apodemus; species Apodemus speciosus. The sequence goes on from BDUI01003656.1 coordinate 60,638, forward strand.
AAAGTTTTCACATAAATGTCATTTAAGTGCAGATCTCCCATCTGGCACATTCCTGAACAGTGGTCAGCAGCCCTTTGGGTCTACAGAAGTTTCCTTTTAGGAAACCTTTTTTATTCCTCTCAGACCACTAGATGAGATTCATGCAGGTTCAGGAACCAAATAATGAGCCTGTTTTTTAATGGAAAACTCAGAATACATCTGTATTTTTGGATACTTTTATTTTAAATACAGTGGTTACTATATACTTTACTCTTTATGAAGCAAAAATATTAAAATTACATATTTTTACATCATTTTTATACTTTTATTTTTAAAACGATCCTGGGTTATAACCAGTAAAATCCATTTTCATTATGTTTTCTTGACTATCTCAGGTGGCCCCAATTCCCCACTGCRTGGCTGCTGCTGCTGCTGGTCCTGGGGAGTCTTACCTTGTATAGCTTGTCTTTCTGCCTCAGTGGCAAAACTGATTCTCCCAACTTACAAGTGGGATTTCTATGAACTGGTTCCATTTCTCCATGTTTTGCTAGCCCAATGACCTGTCTACTACACTGTTTTCTTACCTCTCTTACTTTGGACCACTTTCCTTTCTGAGTGTTTGTCTAGATGCCTAATATAGTTCTTTAATTCTGAATTTCACTTATTGTGTGATCCTTGTAACTCTCCCTATATCCTTTCCCAGAAGACAAAGACACGTCACCGCTGAGCTTTATGTCAGTTAGGAATGCATTTGCCTACAAGCAATCAATCAAAGAACAAACAATAATAATGATTTCTTGGGTCAGTAAGTTTTTGCTTTGTCCTGTATATTTTCTGTGTACTCTACCTTACACTCACCGATCCCATTTCATACTTTCTCTTCTGTGTTGAAGAGGGATCCATGGTTTTGAAGGAGGCAGGAGGGAGGATAGTATGAGAAATACCTGACATTTGTTGGTCACTAGCTGGTCACCAGACACTAGGAAGCACTTGCTGTGTACCTAAGTCAGTAGACAAGTCTTGTTGTTTCTGTCTTTTTGGTCATCCCCCCAAAATGGGTCACTTAGCTGTGCTTGTTAGCTTTATGTCAGCTTGACACAAGCTAGAGTTATCTGAAAGGTGGGAACCTCAACTGAGGAAATGCCACCATAAGAAAAGGCTGCAGAGCGTTTTCTCAATTGTTGTTTGATGGGGGATGGCCCAGCCTATTGTGGGTGGGGCCATCCATGGCCTGATTGTCCTGGGTTCTATAGAAAGTAAAGCAGAATGAGTAAGATGAGGGGCAAGCCAGTAAGCAGCACTCTTCCATGGCCTCTGCATCAGCTCCTGCCCCTGGGATCCTGCCCTGTTTGAGTTCCTGTCCTGTTACTTCCCTCCCTAGGTTTGCTTATGGTGTTTCATCACAGCAACACCCTGACTTAAGACACCTTCTGACTGTGACTACCCAGATAATGAGCTGGACTCTCTAATCAGCCACGTTCTTTCTTTAGATCACTAGAGTGCCACTTGAGAAGTCTGTCTGTCGTCTATCTGTATTTATTCTGGCTTAAGGGTTTTGTGTCTTTAAACCTACCCGCTTCAGCTTCTGAGCTCTGCTTTTTAGTAATGCATTCATTCATTCATACTGCTTTCAGTTGGAAAKCCATTCATTCATGTGCAGTCTCATTCCAGATCCATCTATGCCAGTCGACAAGGCTCTTCCCAAACTCTTGGCAGTCCACCTGACAATTCCAAATTGTTCCCAAGCCATGCCACATTCATGCAGCTTGGACCTGTGAGCCATGCTTTCTAAAGAGATAAACAAAGCTTGTCCAGCAACCTGTCAAGTGAGTGGGCCAAAGGAGACAAACAAAACCAACAAATCACCATTGAGCAATATCATAGGATTTCAGAGCTGGCTGGAAACTCAGATGTATCTGTTCCGTCTTCCTCTTCGCTGTTACCTTGGTTTAACATGCTCCTCTTTTATTTTTGCATTTCAATATTTTTCATTGTTGATATATTCATGCAAGGCTCCTTACCTGAGAAAAGCAAATAAAGTGAGGTGACACACTTCTGTGGTCAAACACCATGATTATGTTGTTTGTGTACGGCATCATCCCAGAGGCCGTGTCAGAGCCTGTCTGCTGGGGCCAGGGAAGATTTAGGCCTACAGAGGAGGCATACCAGCCCTCCCAGCTGGACTGTGTTCAAAGAATCTCCCCCTGTGACCTTCGTCACCAAGGAGAGGACTGCTGAGCATTCTGCACTCCAGTGACTTCCTCGATCTTGCCTTCCCTCAGCACTCGTGACTCGGCAGAGGAGTCACCACACAGTAGAAGCCCTTTCTTCCCGGGCAGCTCTTATGTCTACTAAAGTAAGATATCTTGTTTATATAGTTATTTTTTTATGGTCCCTTCTCCTAGACTATAAATTCCATAATAACAGACATTATGTCTGCCCGTTGTTGTGTCCTGTTGGTTCTGGGTAAATGGCCACAGTCATCTTTAGTTTTTCACTTCCAATTATGGCCTACAACCTGACCATCTGTGTTCTGTATAGTATATTGTTTATCACCTTGGAAGGTCTATAGTTTTCTTTTCCTCTTCCTTCCTACCATACCTGCCCTTGTTCAAGCCCTCATCACCCTGTCTCTTGTCCTCGCCTCCCTCGGACACTTAATGCTGTGTTCTCCGAACGGGCATGGATCCCATGGTGCTTCCTTTACTTCAACAGCACTCTATAATTTTTATGTGATCATTCATTAATGCATTTTAGAAGATTCTGTTTTCAAAGTGAGCAAGAAGATTTTTAGCAGGCTCTGTCTGGGCTGCATTGTAAGCTCCAAGACTAGCCAAGGTAGCTTAGTGAGATCCTGTCTCAAAATAAAAGGTGAAAAGGTGTCTAGAAATATTCTCAGGGATGGAGCACTCACCTCTTGTGTGCAAGGGCCTTGGGTCAATCTCCAGCACTTCGGGGAAGAAGGACAGCAAAGCAAAACAAACAAATAACGGAGGCTACTGTTTGCTTGACTTCCAGTGTACAGCTCGGTATAACAACTTGCTCTTGAGATGACCACACACTAGCGAGAGAGACCAATAACAACATCCAACTCTTGGCAGGCTTCAAATGGGTCCAGCAGTCCAAAGCTTGTATAACCTGCCTACAACTCTGGGCTTGACCCCTGCCTGGTAAAAGTTGCTGAAAAGCAAACTACTTTAATATGAACTTATAACTCGTGACTTATAACTCACTTTGAAGACAGCAAGAAGGGTGTTGTAATGGGGACTAATGTGACAGAGCGAGCTGGTGGGTGGCAGATGAGTGACATGGATTAGGCATTACAGCTCGACCTCAAATGATACTGCGGAAGAGGTAGTAAAGTCACACAAAGACAAAGGCTACATTCCGAYACAAGGGAAGCAGGTTAGAGATTAGACATGCCTAGGAACCCAAGTCTATGAATCAAGGTTGTTCTCACGGAGCCTTCTTGTGGGAAAGGTCAGATAGTTGATAACTGGTGTCTAATGGAAGGCACCGAATGCTCCATGTTTTGAGTTTGAATTTTTGAGTGTCATTGTGTTTTTTCCACCAACTCTTAATGCGTATCTTACTCGTGGAAGAGTCACAGACTCCAGATCTGGAAATGAAAGGCTTAAGACAGTTGAGAGCTCAGCACTGAATGATCATTCAATTATCCGAATTGTATCAAATCGTTTGTGAATTAACACACACCTTTAAAGCAGTTCATTATTTGCCTCTGTCACTGTGAGAATTTCATCTTTGGGTGAAATTATTGATTTATAATGTTTAATTAATGGTATTTCTTAGATTTTTTCCAGTAATTTTTTAAAATAATTTTTTGGCTTGTGTAGACTCAGTAAAGGGGTTCTTGAGAGACATACTAGCAAAGATATGGCTTGACAACCTATAATGTGTTATAGCCACTGTAACCTTGTTTGTGATGTCATGGTTCCCACCTTATGTTGTAAAAAAGAAGACACAAGTGCACACACTCATACACACACACACACACACACACAAAACAGAGAGAGAGAGAGAGAGAGAGAGAGAGAGAGAGAGAGAGAGAGAGAGAGAGAGAGAGGAGGGAGGGAGTCAGTTGCTTAATGTTAAACATGAGAAAATACAATTGACATTCTAGCTTCTGTATCAAGTGATAATGTAGTCTATCTTCCGATTAGAAATTGGCCAATGTAACATATGAAAGTACCCAATGAGAAAATTTACTGGTGTTTTCATATAGAAAACAAAGTCCAAAACATTTACATGTGTGAGTGTTTTGTCTGCATGTGCATTTGTGCACTGTGTATAGGCAGTGTTCACAGAGGCCAGAAGAGGGCATCAGCTCCTGTAACTGCAGCGTTCGATGATTGTGAGCCATCATGTGGATGCTGGGAACTGAACCCAGCTTCTCTGGAAGAGCAGCCACTGCTTAGCCATCTCTTGAAGTGTTCTTTCCTCAATTCCCACTATAAATCAGAAAACAATCCTGAAAATCTATAATAATGCTTTGGTAAGTTTTCATTGTAATTACAGTCTACTTATCACAAGTTATGGTTGTTATTTACATAAATAAGTAGAAATAAATAGGAAAAGCTTTTAAATAACATTTTATTAATTTAAAATAAAAATTTATTATTTATATTATAGGACATAAAATTGAGTTTAGTTTGGAAAATAGACCTAAACTCTGAACCTGCACTCATTTTTTCTTTTTCTTTCTTTTATTTTTTTAATTAGATACGTGCTTTATTTACATTTCAAATGGTATCCTCTTTCCTCATTACCCCCTCCAAAAACTCCATATCCCACCCCCCTCCCCCTGCTTACCAACCCTCCCTCCCACTTTCCTGACCTGGTATTCCCCTACACTGGGGTATCTGAATATCCACAGGACCAATGGCCTCTCCTCTCATTAAGGTCCAACAAGGCCATCCTCTGCTACATATGCAGCTAGAGCCATGAGTCCGTCCATTTGTACTCTTTGGTTGGTGGTTTAGTCCCTGGGAGCTCAGGGAGTACTGGTTGGTACATATTATTGTTCCTCCTATGGGGCTGCAAACCTCTTCAGCTCCTTGGGTCCTTTCTCTAGCTCCTCCACTGGGGACCCTGTGCTCAGTCCATTAGTTGGCTGTGAACATGGGTATTTTGTTCCCCCTTCTAAGAAGGATCAACGTATCCACACTTTGGTCTTCCTTCTTCTTGAGCTTCATGTGGTCTATGAGTTGTATCTTGGGTAGTCTGAGCTTTTGGGCTAATATCCACTAATCAGCAAGTGCATTCCATGTGTGTTTGTTTGTGACTGGGTTACCTCATTTAGGATGATATTTTCTAGTTCCATCCATTTGCTTAAGAATTTCATGAATTCATTGTTTTTAATAGCTGAGTAGTACTCTATTGTGTAAATATACCATATTTTCTGTATCYATTCCTCTGTTGAAGGACATCTGGATTCTTTCCAGCTTCTGGCTATTATAAATAAGGCTGCTATGAACATAGTGGAGCATGTGCCTTTATTATATGTTGGAGCATCTTCTGGGTATGACTGAAAAGTTGGTTAGAACGTGGATAGAAAATACTTTGCAGGTTTCTTCCCAAATTTCAAAGAAGTAAAGAATATCTATTCCCTTTGGTTATTAATTATATGAGAGGAAAGTCAGCAGGTCAACTTGTCTGCAGAACGTTTTAGCCACGATGTCTTTGTAAGTTCTGTAGGGAGTCCAGTGAGCAGGCGTGTTCAGTGTACACATCTGGCGCCATACCCTCATGCTGTGCTTCCAGACACTTCCTGGCGTTTGCTCCTCTGCACTGATTATTAAATAATCGTGATCAAGCGTAATGGTTGGGATATTTCTTGATAACCAACTATGGTTGATATGTTTATTGGCATTGATCTTATCTTTGCTTGCCTCTTAGCATTATCTAGAAGAAATCTGGTATCCTGGTGTAAGTATGGCTTTATCTTAGAACTACTCAAAATGCAACAACACAAACCTTCTTAAAGCAAATGTTCTATACTCGAGGTCAGCAGGCACACCTTTGCTCTGTAGCAGGATTTAAGCATTTTAGTCATATTAATTTTTACTTCTCAAAATAGCATTGAACAATATATTTAAATTCAGCAAAGAGAACATATTTCAGTTTTTCAATGCACTTGAGTGGTTAGGAATAAAGATGTCCGTCATTCCTTAATACGTGACTTCTCACCAGAACTTGAATAATGAAACTTACATAATGGGCATCAGACATGAGCTCAACGTCCTCACCAAAACTTACTTCATGGTGATCAAGGACTGACAACAAGGTATTTTGGGGTCTGCTATGAAGGAAGAAGCAGTTTTCTAGTTTTAATGCACAGAAGTGTTGTAAACAAGGTTTCTTAAACACTTAAAGTATTTCAGGCTGAAGCCAGCACTACTACTGTGGAGTTACAAACTATCTGCCTCTAAGTCCTGCCCTCCTGGTTGTACCCCTGGTCTATAAGCCTATATTTGCAAAAGCACAATGGTATACACACACACACACACACACACACACACACACACACACACGGACTTAATTAGAATCCTTTCTTGCAGTGACATTATATGCAGGTTCCACATTTTTATGCTTGAGTTCATTGATAACATTCACTCACATCATAGTTCAGCTTCATTCATGGTCTCAGAGGAGACCATGAAAATGGTGATAATGGTTAAAAGCTGACGAAATGTCTTTCAGAGAAAAGCAATGTCAAAGTAAGAGTGCCAACAGCCACTCACCGAAACTGCAGATGCTTGGCTGTTCATTTTATCACTTGGATAAAATGTTCTTTTCTATTATTTCCATCAAATGGGTACTTGTGACAAGACAGAGAAAGGGAAAAATAGACCCGAGACCAGCGTTTCTTTTATGGTCACCATGGGGAAAAGCTATGGAAGCAGCTTTCATATGCTAAGTTCCATAAATACAATTCATTACAAAATGAGCCTTAAAATAGGGGGTGTAACTGAACATCATTTTCAAGCTTCCATGCCCCCTGCAAGTGTATGGCACTCGTGTCTTCCCTTCTTTACAATGGCCGTTCCTCCCTGGCTCCCTAGAGATGCCTGGAGCATCAGGAGAAGGCTGTCTTTACCTTCAGTTCATCAGCTGTTGCAGTAGAGTCCTGTGTAGAATTTATTTTTCCCCAAAGACTCAGAGAGTCCTTTTACATTTTACATCTTTCCCCAACTCAAAATCCATGAAACAGCTGTGTGGAGGTCCCACTCTGAATACTTGTTTCTCCAAATGGTTGACAAGTGTCACTCCAAAAACTCTTCTCCTAGCCAGCTCTACATGAAGTTAAGGATGTACATTCAAAGACTTCTGTCCCACTCCTAGAAACCTGCAGAGAACATGCAATATTCCTGAGCGATGGCAATCTCTAGTCAACAATACTTAAAACACTGGAAAAGATTAGATTATCTGTTCCTGAAAGTTCTCACAAGACTTAGAACAAGGTGGCTAAACAGTGTAGGGTAGGGATCCAGAAAAGAGTTGAACTGTTATCAGTAAGCCCCCATAGGTGACCTCTGTGGGGAACGTGGTTGGGTTCTGAAAGGTAGGGCTTTGATTTCAAGGGGAAAAAATCAAGGAATGTTGGGCCTAGGCAGTGGGTGTGACTCAGTGGAAGAATTTGGGTTTAGCACAGGGGATGGGTTAAATCTCCAAAGGAAGAAAGAAATGGAGAGAGGAGAGGAAAGGAAAGAAAGAAAAGAGATGGGAGAGAAAGAAAAGAGAAGTATATTATTACTTTATTTGTGTGCCAAAATAGCTGACAGATGCAACTTATGGAAGAACAAGTTTATTTCATTTATAGTCCTAGGACACATCCATCACGACAGGGGACACATGGTGGTTGGARCCATGGGCCTGCAGTCAGGAGCAGGGTGCGCACTGCTCCTGCTCAACTCACCCCTGGCTTTTGCTCAGTTCTCTCCCAGGCCCCGGAATGGCACTGCTTCATTTAGGGTGAGTCTTAAGACCACAATTCTGCCAATCTAGACAATCCCTTACAGACGTGCCCAGGGGCACTTCCCCTCCTTCCCTGGAGATTCTAGTCTGATCCTGTTGACTGTCAAGAGTCTGCATCCTGGGAAGGGAAAAGAAAGGGTGAGGAGGACAGAGGAGTGGGGGCTGGGAGAACTCACCGCTCCAGGCGGACCTTGGAAAGGCCATTGTTGAGAAAAGCAAAGCAGGGACCTAAAGAGGTCTAATGACTGACCAATACTCCAGCACACCTTTGTCACCAGCCATGCTCGGAACAATGGCGTCCTGGTTTCTAGCTTGCATCCTATCTGTTCTGCTTAGGGACTTGACGTCAGACGTCAATTGGAAGGGCAGAGAAGGGCAGGCACTCTTTTCTGGTGGCGAGAACAAAACAAGATCCCAAATTTCCAAATGTGATCTGAGCGTGGCTCTTCATTTCCAGTCATAGCATTTCTCTGCAAGAAATGAAATGATAAGTCAAACCAAAATAAAACCCGGCTCAGTGCTGTTGCCTGTCTTCCTTATCCCCCGTGGACTAGCCTACTGCCTCCCTTTGTGGTTTCTCCTTTATTCTTCCATTCTGTTTCTCTGAATTAGTTTTTATGGTTAGAAACCAGAAAAACACACACGGAAACACATCCACCCAGTGGGGAGGGGGAAAGCATCTATGCTCCGTTGTCGTGTGTGTGTGTGTGTGTGTGTGTGTGTGTGTTTGTGTGTCCATGTCACATGAAGCAAGGCACAGGAGCACCGGAATTAGCAAATTCCCCTACCAATAGCTGTGTGCAAGGTGTCCTCTCTACAACCTTTGTGCCTCTCTGCAGACATTGTGCCGGAACCACAAATTAGAGTCTTCATTGTTCTTTGTTTCCATGTTTAAAGTTCAACGTGAAATAGGGTTTTTTTTTTTTTGCTATGAAAAATAAATCTGAAAACAATAAGTCTTGTTCATTGACATAAACTGCTGTCAGTTCCTTGTGAGACCTACGCTGATAAAAACCAGGGGAAACTATTTTATTGGCAATGCAAAGAATTTTTGCCTGTGGAGATTTTTTTTAAGTTCAACAGCAGTAAAGGTGGGGACAGAAAGCAAACAAGCCCTTAAAAATCCCTCTGCCCCGCCCCAACCCTTCATCCCGGTCCCAGGTGACATAATTAAAACTCCGAAAGCGAGAAGCTGTTACCAACCCAACCATTTAGTTTAACAGAATCATGCGTTTACCAACTTCATTTTATCCCATTTTTTAAAAATAGCTCAAGCCGAACATTGCTTTCTGTTTCACACACAAAGGCCTTTTCTGCGTGGGAGGGTTTTAATATGGTCTGCCAACCAGCTCGTTAGTGTTCGGCAGGGAACTTGCCGGGCCGCATGGGGTGAGACCCACTGTGCTGCTATTACATATACAGATGTGAACTTCATTCCATCCGTGGAAAATGTTCTACTGGAGGGCTCATAGATTAGCCACAAGTCAGTTGTGGTAAGAAAGTGTCTGAGCTGGCTCACACGCTCTTGGTAGAGGCAATCCGAAGAAAGACTGGGCAGGTATGAATGTGGCTGTGTAACAGCTAGCTGGCTTGAGGACGTAGTAACAAGCAAGCCTCTGTAGATCTAGAGTGTGTAGATTGGTTCTAGTTCTAACAGAGCTTGGGAGGGGAAAGCATGATTTTAACATTAGTCGTTGATGTTGACACAGCACTGTCTAGAAGTGGGCTTATCCCCTCTTACGCCACCAATGCTACAAATACACTCTAGCACTTGGCTGGCACCGGAACTCTGGAGACTGAAAAGGTTGTTTTCTCAAGATTGAGTTCCTAGTGCTAGGCATCTAAAGGGTTTTCCACGGTGCCTGCATTGAACTCAGAGACTTTAGAACTTTTTTCTTTCCACTTGATGTTGTGAATGCTTCTAAGAATCATTCAGCAGACTCAGAGATTTGGGCCCTGGAACTGGCCTTCCTGGAAAATTTTTTAAATGCTTGCAAATTCCCAAGGGAACCTGTCGGCTAAGATTAGGCATACTCATCCAAGGTCACCAAATGGCTGGAGCATATGGGTTGAATTTTTAGGTGTCTGTGTGTCTGGCACGCCTCTTCCATTCCAAATGGATGAGAGAAGAATGTCTAATTTTCCATTGACTTTTAGTGTCCACCAATCCCCAGATGACCTGTGGCCATGCTCCCTCCCAGAGTCTCTGCCTTACACACAGCGCACATTCTCTATCAACAAAATGGTGTGACCTTAGAAAGCGGGTCCTTATACCCTGTGTGTCTACAATGACAGATAAGTGCGTACTACACAGTCTATTGAGAGTCTTTGTCTGTGATTCAGCTAGATGTATCCAAAATGTAGGAGGACTTCAAGACTCCTGGCTTTATCACTACCAGGGTGACTAATTCAGCTGGAGACAAGCCTTTGCAAGATGGCAGCTCTGCCCTTCACTGTATTGGTGCCTGCAGATGAGGACATCATAGGGAATGTGCCTCACTGGTATTTGGGCTGAACAACAGCCCAATAGCTTTTCTAAGATGCCCTTCCATTAAGGTTTCCTCAGGCTCTCCAGAGTAGAGCCAGAGGAAGGAAGAGTTTTAGGTCTTCCCATGGGAGTATCAGATTGCTTTGGAGTGAGTCCATTGGAGAGGAGGGATAGGGTTTATTAACAAATCTGCCTTCCATGATGGCAAAAAATACAAACTTGATTTGAAAACATAACTGGTTCTCAGATTTCTAATACCCACCTCAGTGCCAACCAGGAAAAAATGGATCTCATCAATGAATGAACCTCAGGGAAGGGGTGAGATTCAAAGAATAGAAGGTATGTTTCAACTTGTAACTTTATTGGCAGATCTTAGGGATGGTTAAAACAAAAGATAGATACAAGCCAGAAGGATGTGAATGTATTTAAATTACTAATGTATTAAAATGAAGAGTACCTACTGACCCTTGATAAGAGTTTTGTTTTCTAGAGACCTGCTTTGGTCCCACCCAGGCCACTTCCTGGCAGTCTTTCTAGATTTCTCTTCCTCAAGTGCAGTAATCATTTAGCACAGCAATGATACTTAGCACAATCCAGGGAGTGTTTACACTGGCTAGAGAGGAGATTGTGAGACTAGAAGAGCCTGCTACCAGCTGCTTGTGGTCCACACTGCCTTCAGAAGGAGGTTCCCAAGTACCTTATAGATAAGGCCTTCCTGTTCCAATTATGCTTCTAGTTTCATGACTGCCTGCCCTGGAGTGAGAGACCACTGTTGGAAGGGAGGTGGCTTTAAGAATAATCTCCTCATTTTATCTTACAAACTGTGGGTCCCTTTCTATTATAATTGCTACCAGGATGAGATCCTAATTACCCTTTGATCTTTACAAAAGAGAAGATTGTAGCCTGGGTCTGGAATCTCCATCTTCTGAGTAATGGGATCTGATGAGAATCCTGTTGCTGGTAGGGTTTGCCCTCTTTCTGAAAACGATATAACGTGTGTGGTTTGTTTATGGGTTCTGGATGCCTGTGGTTGTCAGTGGGCTGTGATACTGTGTGCTCTCTGGATCTCTAGAATGCTTGCACCACAGTTTTGCAAGCAACTGAGTTATACAGATTATAAAATCTGGAAGTACAGAGGAAAAACAGAATAGTTACCCATATCCATGACTGCTTGGACAACCCAACCCCCATTATTATTGAGAAGAGGAAGAACAGAGTCTGGTGGTGGCTATATCAGGAAGTAAACAGACACCAAGGAAGCTTCATTTATTGGAAGAAAAATCTTTCCCAGAGTAAAGGTTTATTTTATATGTTTAGTTGCTTGGGCTAAGACAGACCTAAAGCTGGTAAAGCATTGCTTCTAGGTGTATACCTGTTTCTAGAGGAAGCTAGGACTTATGTTAGCAGGCTGAATCAGGGGGATTCCTCCACCAATGATGGGCAGCAGCACCCAATCCATCAAAGGCCCAGATAGAACATAAAGACAGAGGAAAGGTAAATTTGCCCATGTGGGTTGGAGCATCCATCATTCCAGCCTCAGAGCATCATGGTCCTAGTTCTCCAGCTGGGGGCTCAGCCCGGTCGCTACGCCATTGACCTTCTGGGCTTCAAGCCTTCCGGCTGGAAGAGAAGGACACCATCCTGTTTCTTGGACCCTCTTGGTCCTTCTCCCTTTGTCATTATGTGGACGAGTTCCTAGTATTAAACTTCTCTAGATCCTCTTTCTCTCGGAGTGGGAGTTAGGGAAGCCTTCTTTCATGAGACATCTTCTCACCCCTGTTTTTCCATGAGTAGTCTACACATGCTAAGAAAACCAAGGGGGAGTGGAAGAGTGGAACTGTAGCCACCTCTTCCATGTTCCCCAGGGCTGCAGTCTCCTTAAGCATGTTGGGGGACCGTGTAACGTGATAGAGACTTTATCTTTCCAATCTCCACAAAGAACAAAGTTGACTGGCAAAACTCCCAGCTTGCATAAACACCAAGGCCTTCTTCCTGGTTTTTAGTCGAGGTCAGCGGTACAATGAATGGATTGGATGATGCTCCCTACTATTCACTGGTGAAAGGAACACACCTACTGTGCACTGGTAATAATGCAAAAAGCAAGCCTCCCTCCCCAGTTACATGAAGGAAGGTATTCCACACCTGGCACTGGACATTTTTTATAACCTAAAAAGATATTGTTTTGTTTTGTTTTGTTTTTTGAAATGATCAAGAGTTACCTTACGAAGAAAGAGAATATTCATCCTGGAAGTCATGGGTTATCAGGATTTGTTATTTTTAATAGAAAATTCATTGACTAGGAGGTAATTATGCCTGTGTCCTATGAGAGAGCTAGGCAGGCACAGATGTTGTCCTTATCAGAGGTCATGTTAATTGTATTACAAAGTCTAATGATGAAGATAGACCACAGATTTAGCATCAACATTTCTAACTTTTCTTGATATTATTTTATTTGAAGAAAAATCCACAGTACGCAGTCTTGGGGAGAACATCTGACTTGGCCTACAAAGCAGAGCTCTGGCTCGGTGAAAAATATCACATCGCCCTAGGCGATGATGGACTTGGGGAGGGAGAAGAGGAATAATATGATGAAGGCCTTGAAAAATACGACTAAATATTTGATTATCAAGAATTACTAGTCAAGGGCCATGGAGAGGGCTCAGAGGCTAAGCGCACTTGTTGCTCTTGCAGGGGGATCTGGGTTCATTTCCCAGCACCTACACAGTTGCTCAGGACCATCCATAACTATTGCAGGAGGTCTGATACCCTCTTCCGACCTCCACAGGCATCACACACAGGTGATGCACATAAGCACACAGGCAAACACTTGTGTATAGTAAATAAATGCATAATAAGTAAATAATCTAAAACGTTTTTAAAAAGAATTATTAGCCAGACTTGGTGGCTCTTACTTATCCCATAGGACTCAGGAGGTAGAAGAATTGAGACTTTGTTTCAAAGAGAAAGCAAACAGACAAACAAAACAAAACAAGAAACAACCTAAAATATCACTGTGTGCTTTCATAATATGCTTGGGAGTTTTATTTTTCCTTAAATCAAAACAAAAGGAAGCCAAAAGCTTGCTGGAGTGCCCCTTCCTGGCTGTCTTTCCAGTCACTGTGAGGCTTTAGATGCCTCTGATGCTCCAGTACAGTCGTCCTGCTCTCAGAGAGTAAAGATGGTGATGTCGGCCGGCAAGCAGCATCGGCAACATTGTGTTGTTCAACTAGCAGAGCAAAGAGCTGGCTTCCCGCCGTTGGGAGGGGAAGCTAGTGCTGCTCTTTCAGAGGGCAGACTGAACACACACACACACACACACACACACACACATTTGTATATAGCTCTCCTTGCTGAAGGAGACCTATATACAAAGCAGGCAGTTAAATCCTGTTATCCTTGGTTATTAGTAACATTTCCAAAAAAAAAAAAAAAAGTTACCAAAAGGCCTTCAACTTCAGACTGCTCTGGGAAACTGATCCAGCTGCCTTTTTTGTTTTATTTTGATTCGTTGGTGGTGGTGGTGGTGGTGGTGTATTTTTCAGATATAATCTTCTGAATGGGGCCATGATGTTCCTAAATATAGGACTTTTCTGCCTCTGTTTCCCCATCATTGGTATGACAGGGTTTTTTTGGCTGGCCAACCATCTAATTATAGTTTTTACATTTTTTAAAATTGAAAACAAATCATAATAATAATAATTTACTGTATTTGCCTTATTTGGAAGAACTCACCCACAATATATCCAGGGTAGCCTTGAATCTGGGACCTTCTTACCCTACTGGGATTAACCAGTACACCACTGCACCTGAGCTAGAACACTACTATTGTACGGCATGGAAAAGTGACATGAATTCAAACTTAAGTGTCTACAAGTAACATGTTGTTGGAGCACAGCTATGCCAGTTACTGAGCTGTTGTCTACAGTATAGCGTGGGGTAGTACAGCTGAGGACACATGGCCTGCAAAGATAAACGCCTTAAACCGTAARGACTGCTCATGGCTGCTGATTCCTGACCCTGGAGGCACACAGTGTAGGTCACCCCGAAGCCAGCAGGTACTCAGCCCTCCTGGCATGTGTCTGGCTCAGTGTCAGAAAGGGGATGTTGTTCTTCTCATGTGACACTACCATTCCTCAATTGCATTTCTATCTCTGAGCAATAAGTCATAATTCATATCTTCTGTAGCTCATTGATAATTACTTGATGAACTGGAAACATTGTGTCCTGAGACAAATTAGAAACCGTTTCATTATTGCTCCCCGTGAATTAGCAGAATGGTGATGAAGGCATGAACTAACTCACTAGTAAGCACCAGAAAACTTGACAACATTTTCTAAGTTGCAGAGGAAGCTCCTTTATCAAAAGCCTCCTGGACACCTTTTTAAATAGCATGGCTGACGGTCATGTCACTCAGAACGTGCAAAGCCGCTTTCTCTGGATGGTGTCACCGTGGGTTCCCACTCTTAGCTGTATATGCCCTGGTAGACCCACCTCTGAGTAAGGGGGCCCTGCAAGATGCTGAAGATGTGTGATCTACTTAAACACTTGAAGACTCCATGACTGGGGTAAGGATGTCTGTTAGACACCCGTGTGACCATGTTGACTCGAACAGTTCTCCCGTGTCTAGAGACTTAGCTTCTTTGGAAGAAGGTTTTCCCTTTATTTATTCAACAATTTTAATTAATTTTTTCAATGTATGGTTTCTGCCTGTGAGACCGGAGCCCAGATGATTTGTTCAGTTTTTCATGTTTGTTAGTTTGTTATCTTCTTGAGAAGCATTGTTTGCCTTGGTCAAATCAGTCCCTCAGCCAGTTCAGTTCACACATCATTTTGTGTTCTGAACTGGTTTATTTGGCCAGAACATAGTCGGTGACACAGTCCAGAGTCTAAGATTCCACATCTGGGATACTGAAGCACGGTACACCAGGCCTCTCAGAATCAACCTATTACATGTTTTCACTGTTGAAGACAAACATGAAGATTAGTAAGAAGTAAATCATCAGAAAGCTGTTCTGTCAGTGGTGTAATGCAATTCAGAAGATTCTAGAATCAATATTTCTTTCTTAATAACAAAAGAATACAATGCCAAGCTCTACCAATAAACTCACCTATACTAAAAAACACATTGAAGAGCAGATGGCTCTGTAGATCTCTTATTCAGTTATCTTGTTCTAAAAGGAGAAATCCAATGGTGATGTTAATTGTCTTTGACAATGGGATGTTAGCACAGTATACACAGAAATGTTCTGGTGTGTTCCCTACATGTGCATAAAGATGACAAGAATCTGTGCCCTAGAAAAGCAAGGTGCCCTGATTAGTGGTCACAAAAATCCCTTTTGCTGGTTATTTTTGGCTGTGGCAACCTTCCAAAGCTGGCTATGGTAGAGAAGAGAAGAATGGGACTCTAAAGACAGCGTGTGGATAGAAAGCAGGCGTTAGTGTTTGTTTATTAATATTTTTCCAATTAGTTGGAAAAGTTGGTTTATCTCTTAGAAAATGAACCTATATTGCAATGCACCTTTTAACAGCATGCCTTAGCCAGTCCCAAGTAATCGTTATTGAAAGTAATAGTACCGAGAGCTCATTTGGAGGCAGCAGTGACAGTTGACAAGGTCAGAAATAGCACAAAGCCAGATTAGGGGAGGGAAATGAGGGATTCCAACAAATACATTTCCAAGTGGCTTAGGAAACATCCCGCCAACATTGTGGCAGCATAGGTGTAGAACACAGCAGGCGATCCCTAAGGGAATTACTCGGGGGACTGGGCACTTGGGGAGGCTGAGGCAGGAAGTTCTTAAGTTCCAGACTAGATAATTATATGTAGAAAAACTTCACCTCAGAAATACTAGTATTAGCTGGGCGGTGGTGGCACATGCCTTTAATCCCAGCACTTGGTAGGCAGAGGCAGGTAGATTTCTGAGTTTGAGGCCAGCCTGGTCTATAGAGTGAGTTTCAGGGCAGCCAGGGTTACACAGAGAAACCCTGTCTTGGAAAAAACAAAAAGAAAGGGGAAAAAAGAAATACTAGTATTAGTAGCTGCAGGTAGAATAGTATCAGCACTTTAACTCAGAATGTCACTCGTAAGACAAACACTTTCATGAAAACCATGGTGGAAACAATGATTCATATATGGTTTCAAAGAAATAGTTACCTAAATTTTAAGTGCCTGAAGTGAACAAAATCCCAGAATTCTGAGTGTGTATGGAGAGCAGGTATAAATGGGAGAATGTTGTATGATCTAACTCAGAAAGGCTTGTACTTGTGTCAGGCACTACAGTGGGTACAAAGTAAACACCCAGTCTGAACTCTGTCTCCTACACTTTCTGTGTGGTCCCTCTATCATCTTTGAACCTTAGTTTCTCCATCTGTGAAATGAGTTTACACAATCTCTTGCAATAATGTTGTTGGCACAAGAGTACATTCAGGGTATCTCAGTACAGGTTAGACGGTGACTAAGCTGTTATTATATAACTCTTCAACCACACACATCCACCTGGGAATGAACTCTTTGGGGTTATGTGACAGTTTCTAGTGGGTTCAGGGTTATGTGATAGTTTTTAGTGGGTTGGTTACAATGGATCACAAAAATGTGACCCAGATCTGCTGTTGCATCTCATGCCATCTCTTTAATACAAGAAAAATCTACTTCAAGGGAACACGGTTGGTATCCAAATGTCTTTGCATACATGTTCGGAGGTTACAAAAAAATCTTGCTGATGGCTGTTCGGAAGTTCAATCTTGTTCATTAGGCTGTGTATCCCCAGACATGAGTGAAACTAAAATTCAGAAGAAGTGAGATGAGGAAGAGGAATCAGAAGTTGTGTTTGGTTTGGCCGGGAGTTGGAGTGATTGATTACGTTGGAGCGTTTCCATATAAAATGTCAACAYGGGACAGAAAACATCCCTGTCAATCAGAAGATGAGGGTGCTTCTTCAGCAAGGATGCTCATGGCAATGGCTTCTCATAATAGTTAAACCGTGGTTGCCAGTCTAAAAGTAGACCAGCTGTATTTGTGAACACACTTCACAAGTGTGTGTGTTCTTTTGCCCCTTGAAGCATCTTTGGGTGGTGGGCTTTTGAGATACCTATKGTTCTTGGGAAGAGAAACAGCTCTGAGGCGTCAGTGCTTGAYCCCATGCCCTTTCAGAGTTCCTTCATGAAGATAAGTGCTGCCTTACTGCGCCTGACTGAGCATGCAGAAAACACTCATTACACATTGAAATCACTTCTTTAGAAATAACTATGTCTGTGCTAGCCATTTCCCATCTGACACTTTGGAGAAATATGTATTTCCACTCTTCAGAAGAGCATGCTAGATACAGTCTCACCTCGTTTACCTGATGCTAC
The DNA here is from genome assembly GCA_002335545.1 of Apodemus speciosus. Lineage (NCBI taxonomy): Eukaryota > Metazoa > Chordata > Mammalia > Rodentia > Muridae > Apodemus > Apodemus speciosus. Next base: position 78,447 of record BDUI01003656.1, read on the forward strand.
AGTGACATTTCCCCCACACAGTCATCTGTTCAAAAGACAATTCTGAGTCCAATGAAGAAGCAGACTCAATACAGGAGAGAGGACATGCTCAATGTATTCCATCAACTTGCATGAAAATGTCCTTATGTGATCAGTACTGTGTGTGAGGAAAATGATTTAAAGAAAGGCTAGAGTCCCATGCAGAGACATGCTCCGAAGGGTGAGTCTGCTGTAAAGCCACCTTCTGGGAGATAGCAGGAAGCGAAGCTTGATCTTCAGTGTTTGCTCAGTGTCCTGTGTGAGTGCTCCAACCTTAGTCATTTCAAGTCACAAACAGTTCAATAATCTGCTTGTAGGATGGATGAGTGGCACAGTGATAGGGCATGTGCTCAGCACACACACACACACACACACACACACACACACACACACACACACACACGGTGGGGGAGAGGAGATGGGGGAGGGGAATCAGATCTTGCACAGTTGGTGTAACTGGCTGTTAGGCTGAGTTTTAAAATTCCCATCCCTGACCATCTGAATTTCTGTTGAACCCAAAGACATTTGAATGAAACAGACAGGTTCCTTCTACCAGAGTSTGCARTAGAGGCTTGTGAGTTTTTTCCTTTGCTTGATTTTACTGCACTGAAGCCTATTTTTTATTTCCAATGACATGACTATTGTGAAATTAGAGACGCAGAAGCCTTCTGATGAGAGGACAGATTTACACAAATCAAAGATTTTCTCTCTTCCTGACTGTTAAAAACCCAAGACCTCCTATCATACATAGTCCCCCAAACAATTAGCCAAGGCTCTAATGCATCCATGCAAACTCACCCCACCCCCATGGCAGGTCTCAGCATATTGCTTTTTGCTGACACTACCTGACTAGCCAGGGCCCCTCATGGAGATGCTTCTCCCTGTCAGTGGCTGGCAAAGTGATTCAACTCCTCARTGTGTGTAATTCAGTACAGCACTTTGAGGCTTGCAAATGGCATTGTTTAAATCAATACACAGTGATTTATTACATATCGTGGAGTGCTTATAAATATATTATGAATTGCCAGAACACAACAGCATCATAGGCTGGAAGTTGTCACAGGCAAGAGACCTCCACATTGTGGACCCTGCAAATGAGGCATCTGCTGACCCAGACAGTTCCTCTTCCTCTGCTGCACTTCATCTTGTAGCTTGTAGAACTGGGACCAGGAATGATCTGAAGATATGATAGTTCAGAAGCAATACCGTCACGAACTAAAGAATCACTGGGTTTTATGTCTCCAGTATAAGCAAGCAGCACAGCGGATGGATGAGGCATCAAAGGGAGACATGGGGGCGGGGGGTCTTGTTTGTAACACTTTGTTGATGAGTTGAGTGGTAGCAACAGAAGATTTTATTATATTACTCTTAAATATTTGGCCTGTCTGAGAGGTTATAACAAAAGGGCTTTCAATCAAAAGAATGGGAAAGGTTTCTGTTAATGTGAACATTTGAAATGATTAAGAGGATAAATTTTGTTATTTTTGTTCTTTCGTGTGTTTGTGTGTGTGTGTGTGTGTGTGTGTGTACATTTGTAAGTATACATATGGAGCCACATGGCTGATGCCAGGAGTCTGCCATGATGGCTCCCCACCTTATTCATTGAGGTAAGGTCTCTGTTGAATCCAGAGCTTGCCAATAAGACCAGTCTAGCTAACCCATTTGTTCCAGGAAGCCATTGTCTCTGCCTTTTCCTTTGGAATTACAGGTAGGCTGTCAAACCTACTAGACATGTATATGTGCAAGCATTACACTTGATAAACCATCTCCCCAGAACGATTGACATTTTCATCATAGAAAAAAAGTGTATGTTGGGCATGGAGAGATGACTCAGAAATTAGGAGCACTTCCTGCTATCCCAGAAAACCCAAGTACAAACCCCAGTGTCAGTCTGAGGCACGCACAGTTGCCTATAACTCTAGCTCCAGGGAATTTGATATTCGATGTCCTTTTCTGTCATCTACAGGACAGGTATGGTCTCACAAGTCTGTCTGTCTGTCTGTCTGTCTGTCTGTCTGTCTGTCTGTCTCTCTCTCTCTCTCTCTCACACACACACACACATCATCATCATCATCATAAATAACAATCTTAATTTAAAAAGCCCATGCTTCAGTGATGTGTGTGGCTTTCTTTTTTGTGATAATCATATTTGAAATAACCATATTTGGAATAACCATGGCTCTTCTTCCTTTGGATCTTTGTCCTGGACTCGGGGTAACTTGGGAGCTCTAGATGTCCTCAGCCACCCAGTTTTGTGCAAAGACCATAGAAGGAGTGACAGCCTGGCTTCAAGTGAACCTTAGCAAACCAACAGTATATTAACACATTCTAAAAATGTTTTTAATATCGGAAACTAAGTCAATTAATATTTCYATTGAATAAAGGAAGCTATAGAAATATGTTCAAGTATTTACCTAAAACAGCCCACTGTGGCCCTCTGCGGGTGGTCACATAGAAATTTAACATTTACTCATGAGAATACCAAAAAGGCATTATTAATAAAAGCAAGCCTTGAATTGAGCACAAGTTATATTTAATTTTTTAGCTAAAAATAGAAACAAAAATGTTAAAAAGGAGAAGGCAAGAGAGAGTTTGATGAGATAATCATTGTGCCCCTTTTAATAGGTAAATTATAATTTATTATTATTTATGTCTTGCTACCTCTTTTTCTTTAATTACTCATCACACACACATACACATACAGATACACACATACACACATGCATACACATACACACACACACACACACACACACATACACAGTAAAACCTGCAGGACCCATAGTGTTGCATATGTATATGTATTTAGGGCAGATCATTTGATACTGGAAAGCCAATTAGAGGGCTCATCACTGGGGAAGACTGATCCTCCTCTCTTAGCAGTCAATCATTGCCTATAGTTCTTCATCTAGGGGTGGAGTCTTGTGAGATTTCCCTTTCCGCTTTGGCATATCTACTGTTGTCATTGCTCGGGTCTTGTTTAGGCGGCTGTGCTACTGAGATTTCAGTAGCAGCTTCACCAGTATAAGAAAACACTTATCTTCCAGAAGATGTCTTCATCCTCTGGCTCTTAGAGTCTCTCTACTCCCTCTTC
>BDUI01003656.1:105839-119107 GCA_002335545.1 Apodemus speciosus
TAACTGAGAAGCTGGGAAAGGCACACATGCCCTGGGGGATTTGCACAATCGAGGCCACCTCTTCCGTCTTAGTCTTCACTTAGGAAGTAACAAAAGTCATACTTCAGAATCTTTTCTGCTCCAATGCTCTGAGATCATCTTTGCAAAATGCATTGAAAATTGGAGGATGGTTTTGTTCCTTCCCCCTGACTTTGAAATAACCGTGACAGTGTCTGGCCTCGTGGGTGTCTGTGACTCCCGGGGCCCCAACAGTCAACCACCATTCTTTCTCTTCCTAAGTAGGCACAAGCTGTCTCTCTGGAAGGGCGGCTTGACTCTGGCCCAATGCTACCCCTATTCTGCAAAATTTGGATTTACTTGGAATAATAAAGGGACTTTGATATACATCTGTAATTTTGCTCTTAGAATTTTTCATTTACTATCTGGRGTGGTAAACTTCTCATCCTTTCTTTGACTCAAGGGCCCTGGATATGATAGCTGTTGTTCCAGATTCTGAAATTGTTTCCACACTTAAAACTATGTCTCAGGAGCTGGAGAGGTGGCCCCGGAGAAGCAAGAACTCTTGCTATAAAAGCACCAGGACCTAGTTCAAATCTCTGACACCTACATAAAAAATTCATCTGTAACCCCAGCACAGTGTRGACAGAAACAGGAGRATAGCTGGGGCTGGCTGGCCACTAGATTAAGCCCAGGTTCAGTGGGAGACCCTGTTTCAAGAGAATATGGTGGATAACAAAGGAGCAGAATTTAACATCTTTCTCTGCCCTCCATATATACATATACCAAACACATACATGCGTACATACATACATACATACATACATACAATAAAAATTAAAACGTATCAGAACACCTGCGCTCATCAGTAGAGAACAACCTAGACAGATTCTTCTCCCGGTCTCTTTCTTAGAAAACAGCTCTTGGGACCAATGTGTAGACTGCATTCCCGCAGCCACCCTGGGAACTCTCACAATGAGAAATGTCATAGGTATAACCACATCACGTACATTAGTGAGGTTTACAGCTTTCTTTTTAATCTCACTCCCTAACTGTAGAAACTGAGCGGTCTCTATCTAGTGCCCATGGGTAATTCTAATTTTATCACATTTGCCTGGTCTCAGGAGGGGTGGGAATGAATAAAGCAGAACCCTGTTGACATGAAGTTTATCTCTTGCTAATAAAAACCATGTATCTCTGTGGAGGTGCCGGGGCTATGTTTTAACTCCCTCTGAATGACAACTGGAAGGCAGAAAGGGGGTCAAAGTCTTGGGACCTCTCTTGGGTGGAATTTGGTTTAGAACATCATATCTTTTATTGCTTGCCAATCAAAAAAAAAACCTCACATTTTCTACAGTAGAGGAGTTTCCTTCTTGGTGCTTTCAGACAWGGGGGAAGGGGTACAGTGGTAGATAGAAAGGGAGAATGGGCCCCTTCCTAGCCTTCTCCTCAGGAGACCACAGCCACGAGGCCTCACAGTTATCCATTCTCCCATCTTTCTAATTTGGTGATGCAGACAGGGCATCCTTGACCTATTACAGTGACCACCATCACACTTCCTGAAAGGACCAGTCTCAGCCAGGGCTCCCAAGACTGTCTTCTGACTCTCTTGCTGCCCCCCTTCCTCCCTATCCTCTGCCCTCCTCTTACTGGAAGAGTCTTCAGCATGACTCAGTCCTGAGCCCTGCCCGTCTACGTGTTTTAGACTGTCCATCAGAACCGATTCCCAGTGGAGGGCTTCAGCCCTGGCTGCTGGCTGGGCTTGGATGTTTCTGCCGTCTGCCTTCCTGACTTCTCCATCTGCATGTCGAATAGGCATCTCAAATTTAATATGCCCACAGCAGAACTCCTGACCCTCCGGAGTCATCCGTGATGACACCTTTTTCATCAGAGTCATTATTTACGCACTAGATGAGGTCACAGCACAGAGTCACCCTTGATTTCTCTCTTTCCTCGCATGGTGTTGGCTGGTTCTCTTGTCCCTGCTCAATCTGGCTCCATCCTCACCTACGTTTCCTGCTACCCACCCAGTATTAGCTTCTATTGTTGCTCCTTCAACAATACAAAAACCTCTCAACAGCTCCCCAAGCTTAAACTTTTTCTCTGTGACACAATAGTTTATGAAATTTCCTTAAAACAAAATCAGGAGGGTAGAGAGAAAGAGAGGCTGGCAATTAAGAGCACATGCTGGTCTTCTGGAGGACCTGGGCTTGGTTCCCACCACCCGGATAGCAGCTAACAACCATCTTTAACTTCAGCTCCAGGAGATCCAATACCTCTGGCCTCTGTAGCCATCTACATCCACCTTCCATCAACATACCTTCACAACACACACACACACACACACACACATGCACACACACATGCACATCGCACATGTGCACACACCTATACACACTCATATACACACAGCACACCTATACACACTCATATACACACACATACACAAACACAAAACAAAACAAGCAATCAGGAAAACCACACACATGCTCACACCAGCCTTCCTGCCCTGCTGCCTCAAATCCGTWGTATGGACTTTCAGCTTGGGTTTCGGTGAGTTCCTAACATGTACAGCAGGGCAAAATCACCTTTACCAACTAAAACCTTTTTTGAGGCGACTTGAAATCAGCTAAGAACAGGAAGGTGTCAGGTGAGGGTAATGAAATGGGAGACTGAGACAGAAACAGAAGAATCTGGATTTTGCTGAGGTTTGCCAAGCCAAGAGCTATCGGATAACACCACATGCCTCTGTTAATGTAACAGAAACTGGAGAATTAACATGTAGCAGCCCAGAGTGAATTCGGGGGCCTGCTAGCCTCAAAGCTAACTGACCTGCAGCTCCTGTCACCCCAAAGCAGCTGTGACTCGGGGACATTGTGCAGCTTGGGATAGGTGCCCATAYRCTGTGTACACTGTGACAACTGGCATTTGAAAAGGGCTCTGGTTTGCCATTGGAAGTTAAGCCCAAGGATACCCTCCCCAACCTCCACCAAATTGCAAGAATGACTTGCAGGCAATTAGTATTTWTKTATGAGAGTACACAGATCTTTAACGTGTCCCTTAAACTCWGTCCTTAAGGATGACCCTCATCTCTTTGTTCTCCAAAGCACTGACCCTGGCCCTCTGTCAGAATGTTTGTCTGAGTAAAGGAATATTAATGGTTTCAGCACCTGTCAGAGGTGAAAGGGGCTCAGTAGCCCCTGCCATAGATGTCGCAAGTAACAAACAAAAGGATAAGTGACTGATGTGTCTGATGACACATGCCAGTCACTCCAACACTTGGGAGGCTGAGGCAGGAAGATCTTGAATTGGAGGCCGTCCTGAAGACATAGTAAGACCACATCTCACAGGCAAATACATTTAAGTGAAAGCAAGAAATGTGCCAGAGGTCTCTATTCATGTGTTCTGTCCTTTATGTCCCCAGAACACTGTGGCCAACCACTGGTGGCTCCGCATACTTCCCTCTTGCCTGCCCTACCCATGCAAAAGTCAGTCTGATGTCCACTCGCTCAGTTTCCTAGGCGTGCAGCAACTACTGAAGTTTTCGATGTGACTGTTCCCCAGGCTTGTACAGTGATATCCATTTTAATAGCCATTTCCGTGGTCCTATAACAAGATCAGGATGACGAAGAGTTGATCAAAACAGAAACTTTCCAAGGTGGATCATTATAATGCAGACACTTCCGCCTCGCTTCTCAGCAGATGGAGCCCTTGATGACTCACAGGTTGTGGTCCCATTCCCCTTCATCGTCACTCTTGACTTTTGGATAGACGGACATTTTCTCCTCTTAAGTGCTGTGGCACCTGACAAGGCTAGACATAAAAGGCTTCTAAAACATGCTTGTAATAGCCTTTAGGGAAAGTAGTGGATAAAAAAACCCCGAAGACGAGGACTCTCTGTARGACAGCACAGCATTCATTAGGACCCAGAACCACAGCCATGCTTGGTACTCAACTAAAGTTCAAGAAAATAACCATCTTATGTCCCAGGTATAGTGGACTGGCATCATGAAAGAATCCTCACCCCACTCCACCCTACCCCACTCCGTGCCCCGCCTCACTGTGACTGTCACATTAGACGAGAGACATTTCAAAATAAACGTGGGGAGGCATTGAGAGTAAACAGACTGGGACTGGCTTGCAAAACTAGCCATAGGTCAGGAAATKCTAATCTTCTCAGGGGTCCTGGAGACTGCAGCTCCACAAACCATGTAGATGAGTGTCATGTGGCTGTGAACATGCATATTTTCTTTCCTCCCACAGTAGGTATCCTGGTTTGGGAGCAACAAGATACTCAGTCCTTAGAGGTTTGGTCATCTACAGACAGATCGCTCACTGTGTTCTCTTTTACCTTAAAACATAGAAAATAGAGAGCAACTCTAGCTTTTTTAGAGCAAAAATACAGAGAAAATACACATATGATGCTTATTTTCTTTTGATCATTTTATTTATTCACTTACTCCCTCCCTCTTGTGGTATTGGGGATGGAGCCCAAGACTTGAGAATGCTGGGAAAGTACTCTACAACTGACCTATACCTTTAGCCAGTATTTATTTTATTTTGAAACAAGTTTTGGGTCTGTTGTTTTTTTGTTGTTGTAACAAAAACAACATTTTGACACAAGGTCTTACTGTGTTGGCTGCTTGGGCTAGGCTTGAACCCTGTAGCTTGAGCAATCCTGCCTCAGTCTCCTGTGTGCCCAAGACTACAGCCATAGGGCGCCACACCTGGCTTATCACTTGTGTAGATTTTCTTTGCTCATGGGATGATCATACTGAAATAGCCATCTAGAGACTGTAAGAATCACTGAGATTATTTTTTTAAGAGGACATAAAGTTGGGAGGGGGACTGGGCGAGAGGCAGATAGGGATGGCTATGGTACTTTGTACAAATATATGTAACTTTCAAAGAATAAAAATATTTATTTTTTTAAAGCAAATGTCAGAGAGCGGGTACTGGGAGAGATGCAGTTGCTACTCAGGTTCCAATTTCCTTCCTATTTCTGTTGTTGTCAGAAGAATGCTCAGATTTGAGAAGAATGAATTTGAGCATTCTTCACATTGGGAACTTTTATTTTGAACCCTCTTGGACATCACTACTTTGTCTTCCCTCTCACAGGATGAAGCTAAATCATTTATTCATCACACTGTACTTACTATGCTTTTGGAAAGACCTAAAATACACCAATGCACCCGAAAGAGTCACTGCAATGATTTGCTCAGAGCTCAGAGGCAAACTTCATTGTAAGGCGGGATTAACTGCACCTTTCCTTCTAGGATTTTGGTGTAAATACAGAAACCACAGTCATGTATGGGCCTGAGAAGGACAGCAGAATGTGGAAGTGGGTTTGGAAACCAAAATATTATGTCAGCAGTTTCTCTTTCATTTTATTGTCCCTTATCAAAACCAACATTTTAACTCAGGGGCCCGGTTAATCAAAACACAGATAATTCCATTTGGAAGGCCCAAGGGTTGAGGTTTTAAAAAGGGGAAAGGAATCTTCCCATTCCTGCAAGCAGAAGTGATAGAGGGAGAAGCCTTCCTGCAGAGCCTCTCTTAGTAAATCTGTGCCTGCCAGTACACTGCTGTGTTCATAGTAAAGGGAGGTCAGTTATCATCAGACACAGAGCCCTACAGCTGGAATCCTAGTGACGTGGAACCATAAACACACTTCCGTAGTGTAGCCTTCCTTAGCACTTCTAATACTCTCAAAAGCTCTTCAAAATCATTATTACCTTTGTAGCTGTGTGTGTGTGTGTGTGTGTGTGTGTGTGTGTGTGTGTGTATGTCCAGTTTTAACAACAAAAACAGCCAGGGTTTTTGTTCAGACATGTCATTACTGCATATGGGTAGATGTACATAGGTTACATTCCAGTGCTGTGCTGGTTTGTACACAGGATTTGAAYGTATTTGGGTTCAGGCACTCACAGGCATCCTGGAGCCAATTCCAGGTATCAATGGATGACTACAATGTGCAGTGGCAAGGAATTTGGATGCAGTGGGACAAGACAATCCATAAGAAGATAACTGAGTCTTTAGAATTCACAAAGTGCAAAGGAATAGTATTTTTTTCCACTGGTTTTTGGAAGTCCCTAACTGGCTGATTTGCCTCACAAAAGTCCTCCATAAAAGATGGTCAGGTTCTGGCAGCCACATGTTTGCCTTGGAGACAGTGGAGCGGGAGCGGGAGAGCTGAGGTATGGAGTCTGCAGTGCTGGGTCAGAGTGTGGCTCTGATGAGACCCAGAGAGGTGAGAGTGAGGCTGCCAAGCCCATGTGAGTAGTGTGAGCTTCTCAAGACCAGGGAGACCATCTTTCTCATTTTTTAGAACCAAATCCTCTTCTTCTCTCCCTCTGTACTAAGTCCCGCCTCTCTGAAAAGTTCTCTGATCATAACCATGACATTTGGAAGATTCCTATCTTCATACACTCTCTGCCATCCTTGTCAGGTCAGGGGCAGTGACTGCTTCTGCACTCAGAAATTCATGTTATGAATTATGCCTGGGTTATTAAGGGAACTAGCGTCTTGGTATAAAATGGTAGGGGAAAAGGATTGTGGCCATGTCCCTGTTTGATAACTCCATTCAATTTTCAGCTCATGGTGGTTAACGATTATATTTTAGATGTGTCTGATGGCACAAAACAAAGAAATTTTACTGTTTCTACAATTTTTACAGACAGAATAGAGAAGACCATGATTATGTCCCACACAAATAATGCAGTGTGGAAAATGGATGGGAGTCTAAAAATGTGGTATTGCAAAAAGGGAGATACTGATAGAAAATTACTTGCCTGAGGAAAACTCCACAGTCTGTGGCAGCCATTGCTCCCTACCCTCAGCTGAGCATCATGACCTGCTCACTTTGTTGAGAATATCAGTGATTAGGTGCACCTGGACAGCTGCCTTCATCAGCAAGRGCTTGGATTCACAGGAGCTAGTAGGAAGCTGTGGCTTGGGATCTAGCCTGCTCCTCTCAGTTTGGCTTACCTACTATAATAACTAGCTCATATGTTTTGGCCTCACCAGTCATTGCACTGGATGTGAGTGGGAAGTGGACATCTGGTAGACCTTATCCCTTTATTGAGATAGTCAACCAAGCCCCAAAGGCTTCTTTTTCTCATTTTATCACCTGCCCTGGAATTAATTGCTCTGAGCCAACTCTGGTCCACTACTGGGCCATGTTCCAGGCTCCTCCCTGAGTACCCCTCCCCTGGGTAGTAGAGACTTTGTTAGAAGTGATACTACCATTAATTTTGGCATGAATGGGTCCTGATGCCTCAGAAACCATAGGAGGAACATCAGAAGCTCCCCCTCCTCTTCTCACCCCCATCTTTCAGTTCCCTGAAGGTGTTGTGTGGAAACCAACTGGCAGACACCGTCTAGTTTCAGGTTTTTACCTGTTGCTTATCTTGCCATATCTACCTGTTGATTCGGGAAAGAGACTAAGAGAAACCTGAAGGTCTCTGAGGAGAAAGTGCAAAGCAAGAAGGAGGAAGGCCAGTCTCTAAGCTCCATCCCAGGCCTTCCAGGTCCTGAAGAATTTACAGAAAATATATCATGAGAGAGCAAGGGGAGATCAGGACTTTCCAAGAAGGAGAAGGTCCCAGGACAGCTGGTCAGCCTACACAGCGACTAGCTGGAATTCCGTCAGGTTTCTCCAGGACTTACTCCTCACAGGACAGATTCCTGCTCGGGCCTGGGTTGCAAAAAGAGAGAGGTGTGAGAAAGCGGAAGAAGCAAATGGCTTTTAAGAAGGACAAGTATGGCCACATGCCTTTCAGACTGTATCAGTTTCAAGTGATATGGTAGTGTCTATATTTGAAGACTGAAGTAAAACTTTAGGGAAATGTGTTGTCAAATTCAGGGTGCTATTTTGTGACTAATCAAAGGGCTCTCATAACTCCCCAGTACCTACCTATCTACCTGTAAAGTTCCCTGTCATTGGATGGCCATGACCCTTCATTCAACTTTGCTTCTTCAGGACATTACACGTGGCATTTGACACAAGAATGGCCAGCCAGCAAGTTGCCGAATGGGTACTTGGTGCCAAGCAATAGGAGCTGCAGTGGGTACMAGATAGGAATAATCAAGAACAAATCATTCAAAGCCTTGCTTTCCCTGGGTGAGCCTGAGGCTTGGCATTAGCGGGCCCAGTGATCTAAGCCTGCTGGTCCTGCTTGCACGTGGCTTAGGATACGTGCCGCAGACACCCCTAAGCCTCTGTCCACTGTGAAAACACAGGACACCCAAGTTGAAAGGAATCCTGAGGGACACCATGTGGGCGTGCAGCGGTCTGTGACCGGAAGGTTCGCTGGAAGCAATTTGCAGAGGGGTCCTTGGAAAACCACCTGGATGGCTATTGTAAATGAAAAAAGGAAGAGATGCCACATTTGGGGGAATAATTTTTAATACTAGGTTTATGGCTGATTACATGTGATAGTCATTACAGCTTATTTAACTCTGAAATTATCTGGCCTCTCAAACTCCCCAGAGACAGGAGGAATCATGGGTTAAATTTTAAAAACAATGTCTGGGAGAAGATGATATGCTTTTCCTTGAGGGGAATAGATGAAGCTTAAAAGGAAAAAAAAAAACCCAGCTCTTTCTAGGAAGGAGCCCTATTTCTTACATTGTCTGTGTCTTTCATAATGTGATGGAGCTCAGAAATTCACCAATGAAGTCTCCGCTCCTTGGCTGTTGTGCCTTTTTAAAAGCACGGTATTTTGGAAAGAATCCAAAGGGGCTCAAATCTCAGAGGTTTCCACTTCTTTCGAGCTGAACATGTCATCGGGAGCTGGGACTCTGAGTGAGTTACAGGGAACAGCTGGGTGGTACCCATCATCCTTTCCCCAAGGCTGACAGCTCTGCAGAGGAGGATGCTGGCAGTTACCCTGGGTGAGCTGCCTGATCTGCGGGCCTAGCCTGCTGCCCAGGGCTACTTCAGTGAAGGCTTCCACCACGAATACAGTCCCGTACCAGTTCCCACTTAAAAGCATTTTCTCCACAGGAGCAACCTAAATACAGAGGAACTAGGGCAGGGGCAGGGGCAGGGGCAGGGGCAGGGGGCAATGTGGGTGGAAAAGGAGGTCTGAAGGGGAATTTCCTGTGGAGACTAAGATAGTCTCTCCTGTTAGCTGAACACAGTAGTGTTTCTTTTCCAGTGGGAGAAACAGAGCAGTCGTTGCTTGGTTTAAAAGCAGCCAAAGGGGAGATGATGCTTCAACCATCACTGAACGGTCAGACCTCTTACAACTTTTCACTTGGTCTCACCATCCAGCACTCCAAGAAGCCTTGTTCTTTTATTTGTTTGTTTCGTTTTGGGACTTTCAGGTCCCAGCACAGCGGAGTCCTGATGTGTCATCCTTGTTCAGGTACAGTTGACACTTCTGGGTCCTTGGATTATGTGTGAGTACTGGAAATTCTGAGACCCCTGTCTAGGTGACTCTGTGATCTGAGGTTCACTTTCCCATTCTGGACCCCCGGGGACAGCCTTCTCCTCCTGGCGAGAGCAGTGATGCCTGCAAGCCTCAGCTGAGGCCTTGGTCAGACTTCGGCCAAAGCCATCTTTGCAACTCTCCAGAGAAATCTCCATGAGACAGTCTGTGTGAAATCTGGGTGCACATTCCAGGATCCCTTTGCCTGCTTTATTCAAGCACAGAAAAAGCCTGTTGCCCAGAAGTTTAATCTAGTCCCCATGATGTGTGACTAAAGAATCCTAGGCACAGCGTATTGAGTTTACAGGAAGATGTCAATTTGGAACCCCCCACTCCGTAGCCATTTTGATAAGCTTAAAATGATAACACCAAAAAAAATAAATAAATAAATGAAGTCTGGAAACTAAGACAAGGAAGAATATTGGGGGCTAGAGGGTAAAATGGAGAAAATGCAAGTCTCCTCTAAAAAGGTGAAAATCATTTATAGAAAATTTTGCTGAGCTGACTTGGAATTATAGCTTGTAGGAGCTGTTGAAATTTTTGTTTTATTTATTCCCTGCAATAGAAGAAAAATCAATGGCTGCTTGGCCACTGGGACATAAGTGAGTTATGCAGGCCACTGACACAGAGGAGCAAACTCTAACAACCACATTTGCCGCTGTCAAGCCATGGGCTTCAGTGGCGCCAGCTGTAATTATGGCTGATCACCTCTAATTCAGAGCTGCCTGCCTTGATAAAGGTGTCACTGAGAGCCACTGTGGCCTCCACATCAAGGATGTCATGACTGAGAGCGGCCTGCTAGGGAAAGCTCCTTCAGGCCCCAGCCCTGGGCTCACAGGAGCGTGAGGCAAATCTTAACTATTTTGCTCATCAGTGTAGCAATAGGGTCTGGAACTGAGCTAAATTCCAGGGGATCCAGAGGAACAGGTCTGGACCCTCCACAGCAGGTATCTTCAATAAGCTAAGTGATTTCCCCAGGACTAAAGTCGGAAGTCTATCTCCTCTCTGCTTTGTACTATGTAAAGACACATGGCTTTTTGTTGTGGTAGTGATGGTGGTGGTAGATGAGTGTGCGTGTGTGTGTGTGTGTGTGTGTGTGTGTGTGTGTGTGTGTGTGTGTGTGTGTGTGTATTTTGAGAAAGGGTTTATCTGTGTAGCCCCAGCTGTCATGGAACACTCTTTGTAGACCAGGCAGGTCTCGAACTCACAGAGATCTGCCTGCCTCTGCCTCCCAAATAAATGCAAGTGATACTGCCTCCCTCCAGGCAAGAGAAATGTTTTTATAACTTACCAGATTCACTGGCCGCACAGTGACAAGGACACTAGAATATAGCCAAAGCTGTGATCGTGTTTGAGGGTAAAATGCAGCCTCAAGCCTTTCTTCTGCTTTTGTGGTTAAAAAAAAAAAAAAAAAAAAAAAAAAAAAAAAAAAAAAAATCCTAGTGAACTTCCCATTTTTTGAAGAGGCGCAAAGTTGTGATGGGAACTAGAAAAGATGGAATAAGAAAACCAGGCTAACAGCTGCCCAGAGTCAGGACTGTTCTAGGTATCCTGTGCAGGGGTAATTGAGCTGGGAAGAGAATTCAGCAATTAAAAGAGGTTTATTATCATTTGTGGAGATGACGTTTGGTTTCTCCACCACTCCCAGGCTGTTTTCTTCCCTCTGCAATTAAGAAAGGGACACACACACACACACACACACACACACACACACACACTCACACACTGCTTGTTCTCCCTGAACAATCTTAAACACACATCCCCACCGAGGGCTCATTCAATCCCTCAGCAAGGTGACGAATGGGAAGCTCTTCTTTTTTGTTCTGATGGGGACACATCATTTTCCTATTCTCTCTTGGGCTAGTTCCCTGAGATGGACAGCTAACCTCAGAAGGACAAGGTTGTACTTGGCTGGGGAGGTCCTTTTTCTTAGCACATTAAAGAGCCACCAGAGGGGCCTGCGGAGGCAGAGATGACTTCAGTTTCACAGTTCTTGATGGACCCAGACACAAGAGTGTGTTTGGACCAGAAGTGGTTTTGCCCTTGCTGACAGGGAGGTCAGATATGAGAACTCTCTGGAGGAATGGTGGTTGGCATTCTGCAGCAGAAAATCCCATGCAGCTCCAGGAAAAATGTCCTTGGGCAGTGGAAACCCTGTCACCTGGTTCCCAGCTGAAACCCTTCTCTTGGTAACTGGAGTTGGCTTTTGGTTCCTGGTCCTTCCAACCTGTTCCCTCCCCCGGTGTCTTCTTCTTGTATGGTTATTGCCCTGGCTCCAAATGCAGGGCTCTTTCCAAATCAATCAATCAATCTATATGTCTGTCTGTCTGTCTATCTATCTATCTATCTATCTATCTATCTATCTATCTATCTACCTACCTATCATTTATTTACTTATTTATTTCTAGCAGAACAACACCACGCCTGGTCAGTCTCCGGGGTCCCGGGTCCCGGTCCCACTCTGAGCTCTGAAGGCAGCTGTAGGCCATCCCTGGGCTGCACTGTTTCCTAGTCTGTTTACTGGTTTCTAAGGGCGATTGCACCGCGAAGGCCCTGAGCCTGGAACTGGGCCTGGGGCTGTTTTGGTTACATTGAAGTTTTTGCTTCAGTTCTGCCAGATTTAAATAGTGACTTCACCAGCACTGAGCTAAAAAGAAGAAGGGGGAGGAGGGTGAGCCCAGGAGAGAGAGAGAGAGAGTGAGCAGCAGAGCCAGGGGGAGAGAGCCAGAGCAGGGCGCTAAAGAAGGGCCAGCGCATTACATCATCCTTGGCCTGGAATCAAATGGGAAGGATATGACTCACTCAAGCTAGTTAAGGCTTTGGCTCAAATTCTACACACACTCATTCCACAGCTCTCATGTTCTGCACCTCAGGAGGGAATTCAGCCTCAGTGATGTCCATGAGGTTGGTTTGTAATTTTATTTTCTGTTTCTTGATTTTTAGGGATCTTTGGGCCCCTACTGCGGTCTGATCTGGAGTCTTCCTCTTTCCTCTCCCCTTTCTCGCCTCTCTGTGCCTTTGTTCCCTTCTCCTCCAGTTTCCCCAGCCCCTCCGTTCGCTCCTCTTCTTACCTCTAAGAGGCATTTCTTTTCACTTTGATCAGAGTTGTTTTTTTAAAATCCTAGCACAGAGACCTGAATGAGTTTAGAAGCCAGGCTGGGGGGGGAGGGGGGGAATCAGCCACCGAAGCTGCAGGAGGAGAAAAAAAAAGCCACAAATGAGAGAGCAAACGGAGAAGCAGCAAACTCCGGAGAAGTTTCTTTGCTGCGGTGTCGCTCCTAATCGGAGGAGACAGGGAGAGAGTTAAAACGCAGGGACCAATCGCTGGAATGGTGATGTAATGCAAGAACCACAGGGTAGTTAAGTAATGTGAGAGGGGGTCAGTGTTGCAAAGCATTTACCTGCTCTCAAGGGGTTTTCAGTTTATTATCAATTGCAGTGACTTTAACTGGCTTCAGACTGCAGCCTCTAATTATTCACAGACAGCCCTGTTTTATCTTTTATTATTAAAAGTAAAACTATAGTGTGGTACTTTAAAAACACAGTATTATTACAGCTGTATATTATTTTCCTCCACCAGAATTCATATTCTCTCTCTTTCTCTCCCACCCTCTTTCCTTCCACCCGCCACCCCCTTTAAAACAGTTGTCTTTTCATAAAGGTCTCAGTGGTGGGGTGATGGTGGTTGGGAGGGCTTTCTGAGGGTAGCTGGTGAATTGTAAATGATCCGGATGCTATTCTATGCGGAGGGCGGGAGTTCGTGGCTGTGCGGTTCTGCTCCGTAGGCACTTCGGGAGATGTTTTAGGGTTAACATCTGAGGATGCTCGAAGGCTCTC
>BDUI01003657.1:5437-25994 GCA_002335545.1 Apodemus speciosus
TGGGGTCTTTTAGAAATGGAACCAAGGAGGCCAAAGTTGGAAACAGTTACAGCCTGAGTTCTCTCTCAGCTAGGGGTAGGAGTAGAGAGAATGGTGGGGGCTGTCTACAGGAACCCTTGGCTATTCTTAGCCCTGCTCCAGTCTTGTTAGGGTGATAGTCCTTCTGAGTTTATCAGTAATCATCATTTTTATTTCTCAGCTCTCCTGGATTCATAGCTGTGTTGGTGGAAGGGTTCTTGAACCACTCATTACATGCCATCTTAAGCCAGAAGCAGGGACAGCAGTGATATTCTTTAGGTGCACCTTGCCTTTACCCAGTTCCCATGCCCAGCAGGACTGCAGAGTTCTTCACTACACTGGGTTTTCACATTGGTATGGTGTCGACATAAATCACATTTCCCGCTGATATTTGCTAGTGAGTGGAAGATGGCCAAGGCAACCACAGCACAGATGTCAGCTAGGAAAATTACACCCAAACCTGAAAGAGCTGGCAGTGGAGATTTTGTTTATGAAAATTGGGAAAGCTCTCCCCTCACAGCCACTGACATCCCTGATTTATTGTTTCTCTGCTGAAAATTATCCAAAGATGTTTTTCAGACATGAGTTGGTGAAAGCTGACTATTGAGGGTGGAGGAGAGAGTAAAGTGCCCTCATGTCTGTGAATTGCTGTCAGCTGTAGCATCTTTTTAACAGTGCAGTTATTTTTGTACGTCTGGAAAACCAGTCATGGAGCTAAGATGACCCATAATGCTGAAGGATAAAAATATCACAGTGCCAAGAATGTCCRACCCATTGTCAGGAAGCTTATTTTCACCCCAATGCCAGGGCTACCCTAAAAGGGTCCTTGGTCCAGTGGCACAGCTGATGGGAACCTCAGTTTCTGTATATGCAGCTGTGGGTTTTTGGTTTGTTTTTTTTTTTAAATGCTGCTTCCAAACACCTGAGAATTGAAACTATTGTGAATGTAACTCCAGATCAGCCATCAGAGTTTAAAATAGTTCATTGTGTAAGTCATATAGATAAGAAAATTCAAAATTTACATGATTTAAAGATTATGAATTTAATTTTAGTGTACTTTTCAATATATCAATTAAAACATTTTACTTTTTCATGTAAAATTGTAGCATACATAATTTTTTAAACTGATTATGAGCAAACATCATTTATTGACTAATCTACCTGTAATATTTTATTGTTGTTTGAAGGTCAATAATATGTTAAATTACTAACTAAAGAGTAAGTTAGGACCTGGTAGGAAGTTCACAAGTCTGAGGTCAGTCTAGGCTGGGACATAGAGACATCTTCTCTAGTGATGATGGTGATAACAATAATATTAATAATAATAACCAAAAATTAAAGCAACAGAATCAAATCTACTTGTTTGAAGTTTTATGAGTATTAAAAACTAATTTTTATAACTTTCAAATTTAATTTCTTAAATAAAAGAAGAAAGGGTATTTTTGCAAGTATTTCTCTAAAATTATAGTATAAATATGAATAATTTTAATTCTAATGAATAAAAGTCATGGTGAATATAAATACTTTTCAGTTGTCAGTTTTGAGAAAACTGAAGATACAGAAAGCTTCCTTATTTCTTCCTATTGTGTATTTAATGTTTAGAGGAACCTTAATTATCTGTTTTTTTCTCCAATCTAACATTGGATATTTTGTGCTTTTCACCCTGTTGCTGATAATTTTTAGCTTTGTTGATGCTTCTGATCTGCCCACAGGAATTGCATTAACAGAAGCAGGATCTTGCCTTTAACCTTTGAGGAGAAGACCTAAGTCCAATATCACCTTCAGCCTTTCTTCTTTCTACAGCTGCTTGACAATCCCAAACCATAATGTTAAGTGTATTAAAGGTTATCTTGGAAACTTAAAGTTTTAAATTATTTTATGATCTTCATTTATTTTTCTATTCTTTGTATGTTTTGCTTGTCACAGATACTCGATAGCAAGCAAAACAGCAATATGTGAGTCCAGCAATCATGGCTGTTAGGGAGACCTATTCATTTGTGAGGCCTGCTTGTCCAAGCCAGCTAGATTGCCAGGAAGGGCACAGGTGTGCAATTGCATTCTTGATTCTGGCTGCAAGGAAGAGCTGATGTTTCATCTTGGGCCTGAAGGCAGGTGAAATAACAGCTGGGCCCAAAGCCATCAGGTGTGGGAGTGTCCCACAGGAGCTGACAGTTGACCTGTTCTGACCTCAGCTATTTGCTTGAGGCCCACAACACTAGGGAGAGCAGTCTACTTCCAGCAGTTACAAATAAAATGTCAAAACTCATCAAGAAACATCCACACAGACACACCCAGAACCACGTTAGACCAGTTGTCAAGGCAACCAGTGGCCCAGTCCAATTATCATGGGAAATTTACTACCACAGTGAGTAGAATGAAAACACTTTCAAACTGCATCAGTCATGTACACACACAGTGTCTGCTGTTTGAGCAGAGGGCAACAKGAACACCAGCACAGTCCTGTGGCTTCCACTGGCTGCTGCTTGCTTCTTTTCCTGTAACTGACTTTTGGGGACTGGGTGTAATTCACTCTTCAGGTCCAATACAGACAACCAGGAAGGATTTCCTCATCTTGTGTCTAAGGAGTTTATATGAGATTACTGTGAATAGGAAGTTTCTTTGTAATGAACTTGCTAATAATTATAGGCTTGTTGCTTCTCAATATACCTTACTAGGCAGGCTTTCTGCTCACCCTGTTTTTCTGTTTTAGTCAATGGTGTTGTTCTAAGAATTTGCTCCTTTTACCTAGATTTCCTAATCCTTTGGTACAAACTCATTTTTTCCTGGCGTAATTTTAGTAGTTTTAGGATCTGTAGTTACACACTTTCTTTCCAATCCTGTCCTTGGGTATTTTTGCTTTTTAACCCATTGCTGATACTTGTCTTTTTGGAGACCCATTTTTGGCTATTGATGCCTCTGATYTGCTGTTGGTAGTTGCATTAACAGCAGCAGCAGGATCTTGTTTTTAACCCTTTGAGGAGGAGACCTAGCTCCATCATCTTCATTCTTTCTTTTCTACAACTGCATTTGGGGCCTTGAGTTTCTTGAGGTCTGCCATACTTTCATAGGTCATATTTTCCATAGTATTCAGTTTAATGTATTTTCTGATTTCCATCTTCATTCTTTAGCATTTACTAGGAATTATTTTCCATTTGTAGGTTTTGTAAACTCATCATCCTTAAAAATATGTATTATCTGCTTAGAACAGTTTAAGATTCACAGAAAACTGAACAGTGGATAGATGCCCTATATACCTCCTGTTTCCTAAAGGTGTAAGTCTGCCTTGMCGTCTATCCATATCCCTTGGGAATGGTGCTGTCCTTAAAAATGACAAGGCTGTGCCACACTCACCACTGAAGCACACTGGCGGCACTTGTGAAGCTGCACTTTGATGGTTGGGACACGCATACAGTCAGTCCCATTACTCTATAATACGTGCTGTTTGCATTACCCCAAAGTCCTGGCTGCACCTCTTCACTATCACTGCCCACCATGAAGCTGTGGATTTCCTTCTTGTCTGTRTATTTCCTGGTGTCCTATAGATGCAGTCATATAGTGTGTGGTCTTTTTAGATTGTTTTTCTTTTCATCTAGAAAWATGCATTTTAATTTCTTTCATGTCTTTTCTTGGCTTGATGGCTCATTTCTCTTTAATGAGCCAAATACTGTTTCTTTGTCAGAATGTACCGCATTTGCTCATTCATCTGTGAAAGAGCATCTTTGCTGCTTCAGAGTTATAAATAGAGCTGCTGCAAACATCCCCATGCAGTTTTGTGTGGCTATAAGGARTTTGTTTTCTTTGTTTCTTTCATGTTTGTTCATTTTCAAAATAGGCTCTTCTATGTAGAGCAAACTGGTCTTGAACTTAAAGAACACCTCTTGCCTCAGCCCTTCAAGTGTTGATATTTTAGGCATGTACCACTGTCACCAGCTTAAAATTTCAGTTTTTCTGGGTGAATACCATTAAGCACAATTGCCACATCACATGGTAAAGTTTATTTATGTAGGAAACTATCTTTTCCCTAAACAACCGTTACTGTTTTGCATTCCTACCCCAATAAACAAGATTCCTGTGGATCTAGTTCATAGTATCTTTCAGTGTTTGCTTGTTTTAGATTAGGTGTGCTACTAGGTGTATGAGTGGTCTTGTTTTAACTTGTATCTTCCTGTTGTCATGAGATGTGGAGAATCTTTCCAYCTGCCTGTCTGACATGTGGGTCCCTTTTTAAGTGAGATTTCTATGAGGTCCCTCCCTCCCGTCGTTGTCTGTTGGGTTGTTTTTCATTATTCAGTTTTAAGCATTCCTTGTGTATTTTGGATAAGAGACCCTTATCAGATGTGGCTTTAATAAATATTTCCRCCAAATTTAAGACTTTTCATTCTTCAGAGTATATTTAACCTAGAACAGATTTTTAATTTCAATAAAATCTTGTTTGTAAATTGTTTCTTTCATGGATCATGTCCTTAAGTTGTATCTAAAATGTCATGGCCAAGTCCAGGTGTATCTGGATTCTCTCTTGGTCTGTCTTCTAGGAGTTTTCATTTAGAACTACTATAAAACACTAGTATTATTTTTAGACATAGGTAATATTTACTAACTTACTTTAGTCTCTTACTGCTTTTCATATTTTTTTAACATTCCTCTTAATATAGGCTGTTGCTGCTTTTAAATTATCTGAATTTTTGCTTGCCTTGTAACTAAAAGATGAAAGAAATGACATTTTCTTTAACTATTGTAGCAGTTACTAGTCTTGATACTGTGACAAAATCCCTGATAAAAACTTGCTAAGTGTTTCTTTTGGCTTGCAGTTTGGGGCTACAGTCCGTTATATTTGAGAAGTCACAGCAACAGGGCCTTCAGGCAGCMGGTCACATTGCATCTGCACTCGGGGAGCAGAAAGAGATGGAATCTGGTACTAAGCGAGCTTCCTTTTTATTCAGTTCCAGGACCTAGTGACTTAGATTTACTCTGAGTCTTCTCACCTCACTTAGTCAAACCTAGAAATTCCCTCATARATGTAACCAGAGACTTGTCTCTAGTGGGATTATAGGGTTGTCAATTTGACAGTCAATATTAACCATCACAGGTATTGAATTCTAAATTGCCAATTCTTTTCCTTGAGCAGTTCAGAGGCGTACCTCCATTAGCTTCTAATGTCCATCATTTTATCATTTTCATTGCTAATGTCAATTTTACTGCTGCTTCTTTGCGGTGTTTTATTAAATATTTTCTCTTTGATAWTTTTGTAATTTTATTCTAATGTACCCTATTATAAATCTCCCCCATAACTTTGTTCATGTGTACATATGTGTGTTTATGTGTGTTTSTTTTCCAAGTGAATTTTAAATTTTCTTGGAATCTCCTTGGCATTCAAAGTTTGCATGTTTATACTGGCTTTGCTCACTGTATCCTATGTATTCTGCCTTTCTGCTTCAATTTAGATATTTGCCCCAGTCTAGATATTTTGTATGCATGAGTTTTCCAATTGACTAATCTCTTCAGCTATATCAATTCTACTCATAAATCTGTCTGCTGTATTCTTAGTTCTAACTCGTAAGTTAGTTTTNCCAAATTTAAGACTTTTCATTCTTCAGAGTATATTTAACCTAGAACAGATTTTTAATTTCAATAAAATCTTGTTTGTAAATTGTTTCTTTCATGGATCATGTCCTTAAGTTGTATCTAAAATGTCATGGCCAAGTCCAGGTGTATCTGGATTCTCTCTTGGTCTGTCTTCTAGGAGTTTTCATTTAGAACTACTATAAAACACTAGTATTATTTTTAGACATAGGTAATATTTACTAACTTACTTTAGTCTCTTACTGCTTTTCATATTTTTTTAACATTCCTCTTAATATAGGCTGTTGCTGCTTTTAAATTATCTGAATTTTTGCTTGCCTTGTAACTAAAAGATGAAAGAAATGACATTTTCTTTAACTATTGTAGCAGTTACTAGTCTTGATACTGTGACAAAATCCCTGATAAAAACTTGCTAAGTGTTTCTTTTGGCTTGCAGTTTGGGGCTACAGTCCGTTATATTTGAGAAGTCACAGCAACAGGGCCTTCAGGCAGCMGGTCACATTGCATCTGCACTCGGGGAGCAGAAAGAGATGGAATCTGGTACTAAGCGAGCTTCCTTTTTATTCAGTTCCAGGACCTAGTGACTTAGATTTACTCTGAGTCTTCTCACCTCACTTAGTCAAACCTAGAAATTCCCTCATARATGTAACCAGAGACTTGTCTCTAGTGGGATTATAGGGTTGTCAATTTGACAGTCAATATTAACCATCACAGGTATTGAATTCTAAATTGCCAATTCTTTTCCTTGAGCAGTTCAGAGGCGTACCTCCATTAGCTTCTAATGTCCATCATTTTATCATTTTCATTGCTAATGTCAATTTTACTGCTGCTTCTTTGCGGTGTTTTATTAAATATTTTCTCTTTGATAWTTTTGTAATTTTATTCTAATGTACCCTATTATAAATCTCCCCCATAACTTTGTTCATGTGTACATATGTGTGTTTATGTGTGTTTGTTTTCCAAGTGAATTTTAAATTTTCTTGGAATCTCCTTGGCATTCAAAGTTTGCATGTTTATACTGGCTTTGCTCACTGTATCCTATGTATTCTGCCTTTCTGCTTCAATTTAGATATTTGCCCCAGTCTAGATATTTTGTATGCATGAGTTTTCCAATTGACTAATCTCTTCAGCTATATCAATTCTACTCATAAATCTGTCTGCTGTATTCTTAGTTCTAACTCGTAAGTTAGTTTTYTCTTCATCATTGTAATAACAGAACACCTAGTATAAATAACRTAAAAGTTTGAAACGTTTAATTTTGGTTCACTGTTTGACAAGTCTAATTCCACAGTTATTTGATCCCAGAGCTGTGTCTCAGTGATGAAGCAGAACATGATGGCAGGGAAGACATAGTAGACCAGCAAACAAAGACCCAGTGACTGACTTCGTCAGTCAGGCTCACTTCCCAATACTGCCATGAAATTTTGTACTTCTTTGGATCCCAAATGATGGTAATAAATATTTGGTAAGCTGTTGATAGGGAATTAATAAGCTCTTAAAATGAACACCAAATGTTATATTTTTTTTCTTGGCTTGACACTCAACCAGGGATTTTTAGTTGTATAAGGAGTGGGGAAGAAATTAGACTTGAAATAATAAAGAAAATTTAGACCCTGATCCATACAAAGACTATGGACCTTTGTTGGTTGTTGTTGTTTTTTAATAGAATTGTGATAAAATGTAGCTACAAAGCCCTGAGCTGTCAGAGTCCCAGCGATAGGAACAGCATCACTTGAGCCYGAAGCAGTAAACACCTGTAGCACACAGCATGACCCAACTGCTCCTTTGGCATTGCCATGGCTAGATTTACTCCCTTTGCCTCTCTTGCCAGGTACTTGTCCCTCCCTAGTCCTTTTCCATCTTCTCTACTTTGCCAGACACTCTCAATTCTAAAAAGAAAACAAAGTAATATAAAATAATCTTTAAGTTTCATCCCTACCTCCTTAAAAGGACAAATTCTGTGTCCAAAGCTTTCCTATCCAGATAATATATTTGTTTAGTTTAAGGTGACAGCTCTCTACTGTACTGTTAGTATGAGCTAGGTATTGTAGAGCAATAGCATAAACAAAGCTCCTGCCCTCAAGAGATCATGGGTGCTGTGTTTGGCTTTTGTAGTCTTCACCCAACACATGCACATAATACTGAGGGTGGAGTCCATAGATCTCTCCATGCTAGGCAGGCAGGCACCTTGTCCATTTGTATTTGTTTTGTTTTTTCATTGTAAGAAATTACCTGACAGAGGAAGTGAAAGGCTTATAGTTTCAGGAGTTTTTACTCCTCAGTGATGGGAATGACATAGCTCAGCTCCCAGCCATGGTGCAAGCTGGAGGAGCCCTTCTCATGGCAATACAGAGAAGTAGAGGTAAGCCTCGCCCCCCAGTGACTCTGCCAGCCAGGCTCCACCTCTTTCAAAATGCCACCAGCTGAGGGCCACTATTCAAATACACAAGCCTGTTGTGGACATTCCACATTTGAACCTCAGCTCAAGATGATAACGTAATGGTAGAATGTTCTGATACAATTACTCATACAGCTTTATGTGGAACATTCTTGCCACATCTGGACAGCTTCTGTCTGCCCAAACAAACATATGTTCCCACCTAGTTTGAGGCTGTGCTACATAGAAACAGGTGGCTCTGCCACGTACTGTAGAGTAGGCACAGAAATCCAAGGTGAGGAATAGTCGAACTCAGCATGATTTAGACCAGCTCTGTCTCAGCAACTTTGGCACTGTGTTTTATGTATAGACTTCTTCATAAAATTCTTTTGAAGAAAAAGAGATCAGGGTCTGAAACTGAATTTTTGAATTATGTTCTTATATATCAACAAAGCATTTAGGTGTTATGTGGGGAGGGCACCTAAGAGCAACCAGAAATGACCTTCCTTCTTTAAAAAAGCAGTGTTGGGATATCTGCAGGCAAGCTTAAAACGGGAAACATTTGTTAAACTCTTGTCTTACAAGAGAAGTATCCTCAAAAGGAATGTGGAGCACTGTCAGACAGGCTTGACAGCACAGCTTGTACTGTAAACTGCAACTACAGCCCAGCCAGTGAGGAATCAAAACTCCAGAAAAGATTTCTAAGCAACCCGAGGCAAAGCCCCATAGCCCCATGCCAACCATGACACTGGTGACATCTCCAGTGCTCCAGCAGGCTCTGCGCTTACTTTCGGTTTCTCAAGTCGATTTATAATGTGATTTGTTTCACAGTCTGAGCATCTGAGATGTGACAGTATGTGAAAGATAAACTAAAAAAAAGTAAATAAATAATAAACAAAAATTAAGCTCTATGAAATGAAGAATATGATACCCATGCAAGGGCTGGCTGTGGTAGCTTACCTCAGTAAAGCCTAGCATTTGGAAAACTTCAGACGGAAGAATATAGAGTTCAAGACTAGCCAGGGCTGTATCTGACTCATCTCCAAGAAAAAAACACCAGATAAAATATGTAGAAAGTATTCTTTTAAAAGTTTTTATATATGTATTTTCAATTTGATTTTGTGTGTATGTGTTAAGATATGTGTATAGAAGACATCATATCCCATAGAGTTGCAGCTCTGTTGCAAGTCACTTGACATGGATGTTAGAAATGTAAGTCAGGTCCTTGGAAGAACAGTAAGCATGTTTAACCACTCACTCTCCATCCCTTCAGCCCAGGAAACCATGCTTGAACAGAATCTCTGGGGTTTCGTGTTCAGGATGTGGGGTTTAGGTGAGAAAATGGGTCAGTTGTTTCTAGAAAAGATTTCCACAAAATTAAATTTTTTTTCCTGTGATATAGGTAGTACTGGTAGAAGGTGATGACCTAAGTTGGCTTTTCTCTTTGATTCTCACAGCCCTTAAGCCTTCTTGATAGGACAAAGAGCCCTTCCTCACACAAAGTCCCTGTTCATTTGTGATTTTCTCCTTTGACCCGCAGAAAACTGAAGTAAACTTTGTACATACTGCCCATCAAGCAGAGTCAAGCCTCCATGTTCAAGTCACTTCAGAAAGTAGCATGAGTCTGCTTCTAAGCCAGTTTTGTTTCTGGTGGTAATGTTTCAAGTATCTAGAAGCTTCTTTAAGACTCCACCTGAAATGTGCAGGCCCTTTCTCTCAAGTATTGGCCCTGAGCTCCTTAAAGCTGCAGAAGACAGCTGCCATCTTCTAACTTTGTCACCCTCCTGTCCCCAGGCCTTCCAACTTCATCCCTATTGCATACTTCCTTCACAGCTCTAAGGTCTCTCTGGAATTTGTGGAGGTGAAGAATTAGGTCTGGGCAACCAGTTAAAAACATGAATTGCTACAGTGAACTCTGAGTGGCCTTTCAATTTACTGACAGAAATTTACTCCATGTAGACCCCCTCCCCCCCCAAAAAAAGCAGGTAAGGTCATTTGAAGTTGAAACAAGCATGCTGTCGTTGTGTTTGAAAATGAAATTATAATTAACCTACTGATGGCTGTGAGGTGTTACCTTGAACTCTGTGTGGCCTCTTGGCACAGCCGCTGAACTTGTTTTATTGAATACCCAGAGACCTGAACAGGTGAAATTGGGATATGTCCGGGGCCAATTGTACTTTCAGAAAGAAGATTATATCTTTGTTAGTGCTGACTGTAAGAGGGCTAAGGATTAACTGAGCAGCACTAATCAGAAAATAAAGATGAGTTTTCACTGCCCACGCCTGTATGAATATAATGTGTGAAAACTGCTAAGTAAAATGACTCTACTTGCCTGTTCTGTGAATTCATTCCTGAAGTGAAGGCACCTAAGATTATTGAAGGTGGAAATCAAATAACATCTACATGCTCTAAAAAAGACAAAAACACTGTTATTACCATAGAGAGCAGTGAGGTGCTGCCAGACTCTAAGTGGTCCATGGCTGGACAAATTTCTTCAAGTATTTGACATGGAAAGGAGCTGTATGGTGTAGAGTGATCATCAATCTCCAGGAAACTTTTCTATGCCTTGTCTATTTAAAATTGTATTTTAAAATGAACATGTAGTCTCCTCAGATAGTCAACAAATCCAATAATGGTGCTCTAGATACCAGTGATTAAGGAAACACCTTGCACAGTTTTYTCCAAGAGTCACTGCTGACACCTTGTCCCTGCCTGAGACTGAGTTTGTCTTAGGCTTTGTCACATAGAACAAGGAGAGAACTGCACTATTCAGTTGCAACTGCCATTGCCTCTTTCCTCTCTAATTATGTCATCCCACGGTAAAGTCTTCTTTTATAAAAGGGAAAATTTGGGTCCCTCCTTGTTTTGGCTGAGAACATCCATTGTTAGACTAAACAAACTGTTTAGTTTCACTCTGCACCTTTGACAGGCTGGCTAGAATGAAAGCTCCTGTTGGTCTAATAAACAAAGAATAATAATCTGAAATGGATTTTATTACTGGGTGAAATTCCTCTATTCATAGCCTGCAAATGATCTAAGTTTAAAGCTTTGCCTCATCACCATGTATGTAAGGAACACTGAGGTTTTCTTGTTTGAAAAGGAGTTCTGAGACTGAGGATACAGAGATAAGTGGTAGATGTGTGAGTGAGAGCCTGAGTTCAAATCCTAGCAAGGCTTTTTAGTGTGTCTCACCTCAGTCTGATATGCAAGCTCAGATATGGACTGGACTGTTCAGCTGTAAATAAGTAGGTGTGACAAGATCAGTGCAGCATTGAAGAAACCGGCAGTCCAGTTCTCCTTGGGGTCTTATTTGGATACTAGTGGATTTCTGTACTCTAACTCTATGGTATGAAGTGACTTTAAGGGTTTGAAGAGGCATGGTTCATCATCTTTGGGAAGTTCTAGCAGTAGGAGTATAGAGCAGTGGTCTCTGTCTGAAGTCAAGAAGCTGTAGGAAGTGACTGTATACATCTCTCCTTTGTCCCTTTTTAGAGAGTCCTAGACCCCAGCCTGTGGAATGTTAAGAGAGAGCTGTGTTCAGGATGAGTCTTCCCTCCCCACTTTAGCCTCTCTGAGAATACTCCCCAGACACACACAAAAATACACCTCATTAATTCCCAAGGTGTTTTCTTCTCCACTTATGGCTGCCAAAGTAGCCTTGCTAAAATACAAATTTAACTAATCACCTTTCTATTCTGCCCCCCTCAAGGCACCCTCCTCAGGAGGAGGCCCCTTGTGAGGTAAGCAGACTCACTAGATTCAGGAACAAGGTTTTTAAGAAAGATTGATTTAACTGTGCTTGGGACATTCACTGTGACCTTTGGTCTACTTCAACTTCAGAAAGAATGCAGCCTAGTATAGCAACAAATCAAAGGTTGGCTTCCAGGGAAGGCTATTTTTTTAGCCTTATGTACTTACACCTTATTAGTTAGGGACTGAGTATCTTCCCCCAGTAGGCCCTGCCTCCTTGTAGATACATTTCTTGCTGTACCTGTGTTATCCCCATACAGATATGACATAATAAAGTTTCTTACTTTGAGTGTGTGTGKGGGGGTATAGTTTCCTTTGCAAACATTTACTTGCCTTTTACAATCTGTCTAATGCCTGCCCACCCCCATTTCACTTAAGCCTGCACCYGTTAATACCAACAGAATGCTGTCATAGTACCTCAGTGGTGCCATATCTGCTTTTCTCTGTCTCTTCCACTTGGCTGTGAACTATGTAAGATAGTCAATGTTGTTTTACAATTTTGATAATTTGTCTTGGTTCTTGACACATAGTAGTGATTCAGTGGTTGTTTGTTCACTGCATAAACAAACAAATGAAAAGATTTGTGTGTGTGTGGTAGGGGGAGCATTAAAAGGAACCCAGGTAACTTCTGATGGGAAAGATGCTTAGAAGTTAAAAGAAAGGCATGTTAATGTAATATTTGCTTTTTAAACTTCTGGCTGTAGGTCCTGGGCACACTCTGCATCTCAGCATGGAATCCACCACTTTGGTGGGTACATGGGTGAGAGAAGCTTCTCAAGTTGGGTGTAAATTATTGCTGTAACTGATTGACTTAGACCCAAAGACAATCATGCCAGAGCAATCTGCARAATTTTTACTTTCATCTTACACTTGCTCAGTAATCCAATGTGAGTTTCAAAAACCAAACTTTTTCTTTCCTTTAGTATTTGCAGTATTTGAGAGTAGACTTTAATAGGAGAAAATCAGTATTTTTGTCTAGTTTGTACTTTAACTCATTCATTTGGAAATGGCCAGTTTTATAAAAAATTAGTGTAACAGAAGTATATTGCTATGTTCCTCTTTGGGCCAGACTTAGGACTCCCTCTCAACTGCTCCTCAGCCCCTAAATATAGAAGCACAGCTCTGGAACTTAATCTGTTTCTTTTCCTGCCCTTAAGTGCCAGTTATCCTCCTCTCCAGGGATCTGGAAACAGGCAACAGAAGCAGTTTGGAAATAAATAGTAAGGACTATGTGTTTATAGGAAAGAAAACCTGGACAAGCTGAGCTGAGTGGTGTGTGAGGTGATGCTGGGTAGGTTCAGGGTCAGGCCAGTGAGGTAGTGAGAGAGCAGAGACTCTTCCACCCTGTGCATTTTAACCTCTGCTAGTGATGTGAGGATTTTCTGAATGAATTACCGTAATAGGATTTCATTCATAAAAGAGAAGTTTCCCAGTGCACCAAATATGCTCTGCAATTGAGACGGGGAAAGAAAAAGAAACCGAACAGGAAATACATCTTTGTAAAGTGAAAAGGTTATGGGCTGAGTCCTGCAAGCACTGGCACTTATCCAAGGTGACCTCTTCATAACCCTCTGGCACCTTGGCTCACCTTGCTTCACTCCACGGCCAGAAGTTTACCAGGTGGGTTCACTTTCTTCCCTCCCCGATAAGGCAGGGAGGGACCTTACCACACCCAGACCCATATCCAGTCTCCTTTCCTGTTTCCCCTGACCTGGTCAGATACAGTCCTGGGTGATAATGCTGCAGAAGCATAGGGTAAACCAGATCTGTCGTCCCAGTGTGAGGGAGGGCAGGGGAGAAGAAAAGCAAAAAGGCCAAATGGAAGTTCAGCCTCACCTCTAGGTGACCTTGGCCGTGCGAAGTACACAAGAAGAGCTGCCAGGACCTTGCAGCCTGTTCCTATCCAGCGCTGCTTTGACTTAGCTTGGCTATAGAGCAACTTTTATAGAGAAGTTTGGCGAAAAAACAGTTCTCTGTGAGCTGAATATCCAARCCCAGAAGCATTAATCATAATGAACATGCAGCTTTTCCCTATGGCAGCACTGCTTAGCACCAGCATTTTATCACAAGGTGTTTTTTATTCTAAAATCAGAAAAGTGAGGAGATTTTGTCTTTGTATTTGCCACCACTGTACCTTCCTCCTTCCTTCTTCCTCTCTCCTCCCTCCTCCTTTTCCTTTTGTGTTCCTTCCCTTCCTACTTTCTTTAAACCCCTACCTTTCTCTC
This sequence comes from Apodemus speciosus, assembly GCA_002335545.1. Taxonomy (NCBI): domain Eukaryota; kingdom Metazoa; phylum Chordata; class Mammalia; order Rodentia; family Muridae; genus Apodemus; species Apodemus speciosus. Next base: position 19,388 of record BDUI01003657.1, read on the forward strand.
TTCTTCCTCCTTATTTCAATCCTTCCTTCTTCCATCCCTGCAGTCCACAAAACATCTTTCTTAGCTGGGAAGCATTTGTTTTGACACACCAGCTCTTACCCTCCACTGCCCTTCCCCCAAGGAGATGCTATATAGCGTGTGCTCACTTCACCCCAGGACTCAGTAATATGCAAGACCCCCTGTAATCTTCCAGTCCTTGATGAAAATTTCTGAGAGAATGCAGAGCAGTGCACAGGAAGAACACATGCCCACAAATCAGTGGGGAAGATTTCTCAAACCCCTGCTCTTCTTGGCCTCGGTCCTAGCACTAGATGCCTCCCACCATGTGCTCCTTTGGTTTTTCCCCTCCCACAATCAGGGATGCACATCACCAACTCTGGAGTGGAAGGCTGCTCTGGAGAAGAGTAATGTTCAAGCACTTTCATATTTGGAAACTTAATGAACTTTGCTTAAGCTTTTGGTTTCTCCCTTCCATGCTGTCTGATGCACATAAAGAAAAGCAGAGATTCAAATGTCAAGTTGAAATTCACTTAGATGTGCCCTCTCCTCCACACCATCTAGGAGCAGCTTTGTTTTCTGACCACCGAATGCTAAAGATTAGTAACTGGGGGACATTGGTATCTTCTGCTGATACCCTTTGAAAAAGGAACTGCTGATAAGAAAGCAATTTTGTTATGTTTTCTAGTGAGTTCTGGGTAGTGGAGGGGGGGTAAGGGGGTAAATGGGGGAGTGGCCCCACTAATGGTTTCTTCAAAACCTATGGTTTAATCTGTCTCAAGAGGTCACACTTCAGGTTTTTATTCTGAACACTTACTRTAAACAACAGTAGGGAACTGACACAGCCTACATCTCTCTATAGAAGAACAATGGCAGTCTTGGGAGACACGGTCTAGAGCAGTCTGCTGGCCTTTGCTCGGGATCCTGTGTTATGATTCAGGGTAGAGTCCTCCCAGTGCCACATTTGTCTACCCAGGAGTTTTAAATTCCGCCAAGAGGAAGTCTACAATTGCTATGTCCTTTAGAACCCAAGCTTCTGGAAAGTTCGGTGGTTCAGAGCTTCCACAGGTTCATCTCTGTAGTCTTGATCTTGAATAACCTAGCTAGTTTTCCCAGGTTAGAACAGGGCTGACAGGATGGCAAGGGAGGCCAGGGCATATTTGGAGGTTCCCTGCCCATATTCATCCCTTACTCCCCTGATGGATGTACTGTTGGGCTCTGTCATGCCCCTCAAACATGATGACTTAACAGATCACTACATAACTTTTCAAAGATCTTCCTTGTTTACCATATGCCACTCTTCAAGGATTTACCATGTACTAGGCAAAAACTAAGTAGCRTATTTACATGTTATCTCCAGTCACTCTCCTGAGCCCACRTAAGATAAAATTATTAACATTTTATTGATGAAAAAATGGAAACTCAAAAGTTAAACAAGTTGGCCAGTCACACTAAGTAGCTAAGCAAGGAATCTAAGCCAGACCTTCTGGAGCCTGAGATATGAGTGTACTGTTCTATGTCTACCTTTCTGTGACCTTATCTAGAAACTCAACTGACAGCTAGCTACTGCAGGTCTGCAACAGCAAATATTCAGATAACCATGGACTCTGCCTTGAAGTTTCAAGGAGATGTCAGTAGTTCAGCCTTTACCTTAGTTCAGGATTCTTATGCAGAAGAGATGAATTTCTGTGTAGCTTAAAGTAAATACAGGTAGCATCCTGGCTTCATTGAGACTTTGGGGGGGGGATTTATAAAAATAAATAAACACAATATTCCCACTGTCTATACTGGAAATTTTACCTTTATTATAAAATTGATAAAAATAGTAAAAATATAAAATTGAAGGAAAAGAAGGAACCTCCTACAGCATATAGTGCCAGGCTGAAACAGGCCATTCATAGCTTGAGTTGGACATTTGCCACATTTACCTTTCTGCTTACTGTTCTCTGCTTGCCTGTGGGTGATATGCAATATTGCATTGTGTGTGCTCCAGATCTTGTGCATCACACTGTGTAATATGGCAACACTCTCTGTGCCTTAATACCATCTGATTTTTCCTCTTCGTCTTCCTTATGTTAGTAGTTGAAGCTTGCTAGTCTTCTGTCCAAGAACATTTCTTTTTGGTTTTGTTGTTTTAGAAAACACCTTGTTGAACATTTTCATTGTTCACCCATACATATGGGTGTTTCCTAGGCATCTTCAAGCTTGGAATCCTTGGAAATAAAATGATTTTCTTGTTGAATCACCCTTTTCTTGATGTATGTGAGATTTATTTTAATGTGGGGAAAAGTATGGAAATATAGTCAAAGATGAGAGAGATGCAGATGGCATTGGTGTTGGGTATAGAAGTGGCTGTGTTGATGTCCATTTAGCAAGCAGAATTGTAGACATTTGCTCAACAGACAAGACAGAGTTGGGTAAGCATGACAATTCCTCTTCCTTTGGTACACTATCTTTTTATATACATCCAGGGATAGGCCCTTTCTTTAATTCAGAAAAAGGAAATCGAATAGCTTATGCCCAGACTCAGGATCTGCCAACTCTGTGGTATCCCTAGCCAACTGCTTTCAGGATCTTCATGGCATTTTGACTGTCAGAATGCTTTACTGTGATGCCTGTGGCGGGACCTGAGAAAGGGAGAGGGTTTGGTTTGGTTTTCTTTCTTTACAGGAGTGGCTGGGTTCCTCAAGCCTGTGCATTGTCTGAGCATTCTGCAGGCTGTATAAAGTATTCGTTTACTGTAGTCAGTGGCTGTGGCTGTGACTTTATCTGCTTCTAGCTTGCTTTCCAGTGTAACAGGAGAAGACCACTCCTGCCATTATGATTTACCATGCTGTAAACAATGAGGGCTCCCAGTTCCTTTGGGAACGAATTGACAATTGATATTTCTCTTTTGGATTTCTCAGTGAAATCTGCATTCCTAGATTTAGTTTCTGTTTGTGATTTGGCTTATAAAATCCACTGCTTTGGGGATGAGACTGGCTTGCATCCAGCATAAAGTATTCTGCTTACTTGCATGCCCACGGGCAGGAAAGGAAGGATAGCATGGCTTGCCCCAGCTCAGTCGTTGTGTTCGTACTTTCCTCCAACCACATCAGTGTCCCTCTTCAAGGACTGGGAATCAGTTTTGACCATGAAGCAGAGTTTCTTCCCAGCAACTCCTCTTCAGCCATGAGATGCTCAGGCCTCTCAGAGACCACACTGGGACAGGCAGCTCACTCAATCTTACTCTAGGACTTCATAGGGACAGTTTAGCTCATCTATAGAGAAGGCCTTCCTGGACCCTGCAGGCTCCTTCCCTCAGTCCCATGCCAGCGAAATTGGGCCCACATCCAGATCACATGTTGCTTCACTCTGCCTATTTGTATTCTGTGCATGCATGTTCTTTGATACCCTTGTGCTTTGCTCATTGTCTGTGCACTTGTCATGTGAACACAACAGAGCTCCTTCCTGTCAGGCCCTCTTTTGTGTGAATTTCACTTATTGATGCTTTTTGTATTGCTGATTTTTGGTGAGTATATATTAAATTAATTCCATGTGTATTTGAAGGGTGTATTCAGAACTTGTAGGAGGTAAGAAAGCTATACAATGAAAGTAACTCTGCCAATTCCCAGCTATTATGCAGTAAGAAGGCTATTTTACCAGTGCTCACATTCTTTTCCTTTCTAGGCAGTAGTAGAAACCCAAAAAAGCAATAATTATTCTGGCCTAGAGACATGCTTTTGTTTTTGTTCTTGTTTTGGATTTTTGATTGTTTGTTTATTTTATTTTGTGACATAATCTGATATAGTCCTGCCCAGGCTGGCTTCGGCTCTGCTCTGTAGTAGAGAATAAACTTGAACTACTGATCCTCCTACCTCCTAAATTAGATGAGAGCCCTGAGCCACCACTTTGGCTTAGAAGTGGTTCTCAGTCCTCAGATTAAATGTTTTTCAGCCATTTCTTTTCCCTCCGCTGTACTCTGTTCCCCGATGGAAGAAAGTCTGGCTTTCTGACAAGTGGGTTATTCAAGCACGAGGTAGGCAGTGAGGATCAGGAGAGAGAGGCCCTGTTTCTATCTCTGCTATCACTCGCTTCTGTATGTGTTACAGTTACTGTAACCTTTGTTGACATCTGTCATACACTGAGAATGTAATGTGATGGGAGGCCATTCACTATGCTAAGTAATAAACTTATGCCTAAGACCTGTCATCTCATTTAGAGCCACAGAAGAATCCTGGCGAAGTTCATTTATAATGAAGTTAGTTGAGCTAGTAAGAGCCTAAAAACCTTGTGTAAAACACTGGATATTTGTTGGCAAAGATAACAATCTATACTTCATGATCTCCGGCTTCAAATCTAAAAAGGTCTGGTTAAGAATTACTCAATAATCACTCCTGTTGCTTGCTAATCAAGCCCTATCCTGAAGTTTCTGGGCAAGCACATGGCCTCAGTGTGAGAAGCACCTGTCTACAGGTTGCACCTCTAGGATTGGAGCCACCTGAGTTTTACTCACACTGGAGGTGTGTGTGCAGAAATGGGTCAAGTTTACAAGAGGCATTTCTTATTGGACAGCAAGTTACAGTCAGTGATCCCTAAGGTCTTTGCCAAATCTCAAAACCTATCATATATTTTGACTGAAGAGAGTCTTTCCGACCCTCACTTTTGTGATCCTAAAAGAGCTGTAATATTTCTAAAACGTGTTTTAAAATCCTTTATAAGGATAGATGAGGCATATGGCATTGTTTTTCACCATGACAGACTAGGTCTCCAATGCTAGTATGTCACACATTCCCTAGAGGGGGTGCTCCAAGCACACGCTTCTCCTCCTCTCTCCTCCAAGCACATCTGCCATGCTCTTTTTCCTCTTTGTAAGTGATTTTTTTATTTCTTTGGATCTTTACAGGTGGTAGCAATTTTGGTTCATCTGACTTGATGGTATGAAATTCCAAATAGTTGGGGGTCATTTGAAATGATTACTGTAGCTTTGTGCTCTGGAAGCCTGGGGGTGTGTTTGGAGCTGCTTAGTTTATAGTCCTTGTCAACATTGGCTTCATCTTCTCATCTCTAACAGACAGCGGAGGCTCACATGGTGGATGTCATGTGACATTATAGCAGTCTCTAAATTGACTCCGCGTCTAGAGAGAATTCCATAGATTATCACCAGACAAAAGTGAGGCTCCCATGTTGTGGGGTGTTCTCTGTGGGAAAGCCCTTTGGGATGCACTCTTATGTGTGGGAATTTCTTCACCTCACCTCCTTCCCCAGGATTAAGTTACCAAGAATTGCAGCTATTACAAGGGGATTGCCAGGATCTTCTCTGTTCTCTTATCAAACGATCTAGATAGCTTTTTTTCCTTCTCCCGGCTACTTGCTGAAATCTGCCGGGAGTCTGTGTTGTCTGTGGGATTTTCTTACCATTTCACTTGCAGGGTGTTTGAAATCCTGTCTAGATCATTGGCCTTGGGGACAGGCAAAGGGATTCTTTATCTTTGAACTTGATATTTGTGGTGACAGTTTTTAAAAACAATTTTATGATTTCACAGATTTTGAATTCATGATTCTCTATACAATCAAAACTGTTTGTTTTGCTATAGGCTAGCTCCAAAGGGCCAACTTTTAAAAGTAGATCACCATTCATTCTTCCTAGCACTCTGGTCAGCACTACCTCACCTGTGATGTTGCTCCAAAGGCAGCAGGGCCCACATGCCAGCACCTTCGTCTCATCTGTGCACACACAGCTTAGTTTCTCTCCATTACCTATGCTTAGATGATGTGTAATTAAAGTGCTGTTTTATTGTCATATGAGCATGGAGAAGGAATATAACTTCTACAAAGAAAACACAATGGCCTGCTGGGCTGACACTAGCTGCGGCTCCATTGCTCAAGAAAAACTTGGGCTGATTTCAGCAGCTGCCATTCCCAAGCCTTGTCAATGGGATGCCAGCCACTGTAGAAAACAGATTAGCAGTTCCTTATGCAACTCATTATAAACCAACCTTAAAGCCCACGACAAAAACATTAGTCCACAGACACATGGAAAATAATGCTTACAACAACTGTATTCCTAACTATAAAAACTGAAACATCTTCAGAGTCCACCACAGAAGAATACATAAGTTGTATTATATTTTTAAACAATTGGATTCTACCCTCCAATAAAAAAGAAATAGCTGCTGATACATAAGACAATATAGTAACATTTCTAAAATAGTATATGGAACAATAAATATTAAGGTTTATTTCATAATCTTGCCTTATTAAATCTTGCAGTGACTATAATTGTTATAGATCAAGCAAATCTTGTCTATGTGGGGAAAATCAAAACAGTGGCTGCTACTAAAGAGTTGGGAGTGATAGCAAAAAAAAAAAACTGTTCTCTCAGGAGTTTATATTATAACTGAATATTCATTTGTCAGAATTTATCGGAGGAGAGGCACTTGGTCCTGGAAGGCTCCATGCTGCAGTGTAGGGGAATACCAGGACAGGGAAGTGGGAGGGCGTTGATTGGGGGACACGGGGAGGGGAGATAGGTTATGGGATTTTCAGAGGGAGGCAAACCAGGAAAGGGGACAACATTTGAAATATAAATAAAGAATATATCTAATAAAAAAATTTATCTTAACTGTAT
>BDUI01003658.1:81101-106973 GCA_002335545.1 Apodemus speciosus
GCCAAGGTTGAAAGAGCAGCAGAGAGACCATCAGGAAGCTGTGGCTTTAACTCCTTAGGGACCAGAGGGTGGAAGTGAGTGGGGTAGAAGCCACCAAGCATTCGGGTGATGGAAGACACTGGCCTGAGGCCTTAGTCTTGGGGAACCCCGAATGGGTCGGAATGTGGGTCCTGTGCAGTCCGGGCTCACGATGCTCACACTCGAACTGCTCAGGCCACWACAAGGTAGGGATTCGGAGCCACCATTGYCRATTGATTTGTTTAGGAAAAAAGAAAACACTTGCCCCAAATCCAGTTTGTAACAAGCTGACATCCCCAGCATAGTCTGACAGAACCGTCTTTATCTCACACCCGTTTCCCCTCCTCGCCTCCTCACCTCTATCAGTCAGCACGGTTGAAAGATGAAATTTTAAAAATCAGCTTTGCKTATTATTTGAAGAATAGCTGACATCAGGATCGATATGGCCGGACAGAAGCTATTAACATTTTAATGAGATACTCCGTAATATTCCGACGCCGCGTCAATGAGTCATGGCCCCTTTGATTAAAGATGTACTTGAGAGGCAACTGTAAATACATCTAAGGAGGGTCTAGAGCCAAGAGCTGTCACCCATCAATCCCAGGAAGAAGATGGAGGCTTCATGAATAAAGAAACTCACAAGGTGTCTGCCCCTGGGCTGAAGAGTTTACTGTAGGAGAAGTAACCTTTTAAAATACCATTAGTCTTCACTGAGCRTCACGCACACACACACCCCTGTCATGTGTCAGGTGTGTGCATGGGGGGGTGTGCATAAGGAGAGAGAAATGTCTACTCATCTCTTTGTAGATTCAGACACAAAGCCAGAAAGGGGAAAGGTATTGGAAAGGAATCCTAGGTGGCTCTCAGAGGAGAGGCCGGGTGTTGGGGGCCGGGGATTGGGGCATCCTTGTATGTGCTCATGTGGGTCCAGGCAAGCGCTGAACACCATGACATAAAACTACCAGTTAGTGTGGCTGCATTTGCGTCCCCATTCTTTCTACATCAACTCCCTAAAACATCCAGATGTTCTCTAGAGTGACCCTGACTCAGCGTAGAATAAAAGCCTCCTCCTTTAAGAGGTCCTCGAAGGCAGTGTCCTTCTGGGTGTATGCTGTGGAGAAGAGGCCCCATCAGAGTGAGGCTAGGAGAAGAGCCAGGGCAGACACTGACCCTATGCTTTGTCCTTGCAATAGACCTGACAGGGGGAGACTTGGGGAGACAGTRGGGCATAAGCAGTATTCATCATCCTTCACGGTCTCAGACAGTGAGCCACATGGCTCATGAACCAGGACATCAGAGATCGTGGTCTTCAGTAGTGTGAGCTGGGTCAGAGGAAGTACCAGATGGGTGGGGGTGAGCCAGCATCCAAATGGAAGTCTCTGCCCCAAAGGAAGAGGGTTAGTTGTGGTGGCGCACACTGCCAATATTAGCACTTGTGAGGCGAAGGCAGAAGGACTGTGAGTTCTAGGTTAGCCTAGGTGAGGAAGAGACTTTGTTCTTAAAAAATAAAGGAAGAAAGGGAGGGAAGGAGTGAGGAAGAAGGAAAAATTTAAGATAGGAAAGGACTTAAGTCAATGGTCTAACCAACTCTACTCTCCCAACATGGAGTCTGTGGGCATCAAGGTGTCTGAGGTCAGGAGAGGGCCAGTGTGTTCCACGTACCCTGCCCTGTTATTTCATTTTCCCCCAGAGACAGCACACTTTGGTGATTAAATAACTCCAGCTCAGCCCTGGACACCTGTTTCTTGTCGAGGCCAACACTTGAGCAGCATGAGTTCARTGTTCACAGAGATGAATGGCAATGTGGCCTCCCCACAAAGCTGTGATGATGGTCCGGAGAGATAGGATGCCTGTGAGTGCTCTCCATAGACTCCAGCACTTCACACACATGCATCCTTGTGAGGCTGACCACCAGGGTCCACTGATCAAAGTATTAAAGTCCAGCCATCAGAAGCCCCCTTCAGCTCACCTAATTAACATGCCCAATTAAAATGAAGCACCTTGTCCTCACATGGGGTTTCCTCTTTACCTTTATAAACCATCACTTGCCATGGGCCGTGTGTGTCCTTTCTATCCAGAGGCAGTCCTTTGTCCCCACCCAGGGACAAATGCCCCTGCCCCCTGTCCCTCATTCCTTTTCCCTCCCCTCTCATCTTCCATCACCTGAATTTCTTATTCCCTGCCCTTTGTCCCTCTAGGGCAAATAAATCTTCTTTGTCCCAAGACCTTGGTCTTGGGGGTCCTGAGCCAACACCAATCTCTTTCACCCACAGACAGCCTGACTGCTTCAGCGACGAGCCTCGTTCTCTGAGGTGACAGTTCATCAATGCGTTTCCAATACTTTGAACTTGGATGATATTTACTGAGCACCTGCAGTGGACTTTGCGCATCTGGCACCATGAAGGAAGGACCAAGCTGACACAGAACAGCTCTGCAGTCAAATGTCTCCTCAGAAACAAAGCAGCAGCAGCAGCGAAGACGGGGACAGGTCCAGGCTGGAAGCAGAGGGCCCAGGAAACCGGCACAGGGGAAGCTGGCACCAAAGTGAGTGCGACCTATGGCAGGTCCTAGAACCACAGGACAGAGTGCTGGAGCTAAGACCCTGAGCACTGGGCTAAGAATTCCCCAAACCAACACCACCTGTGACGCGGAACATTTGGTCCCTTTGAGAAGTGAAAACTTCAAGCCTGAGCCAGAGACTTGTTCGCAAATTGTAAATCATCCTGGCTGTGGCAAAGAAAGTCTCTCTCTCTCTCTCTCTCTCTCTCTCTCTCTCTCTCTCTCTCTCTCTCTTTCTCTCTCTCTCTCCATTTTGATTCCCCTTCCCTCTTTTCTTCTTCCCCTTCTTTCTCCTCCTCCTTTCTCCTCCTTTTCCTCTTCTTCCTCCTCCCCTTCCTCTTCCTCCTCTTTCTCCTCCTCTACCTCATTCTCTTCCTCCTCCTCTTCTCTTTCTCCTCCTCTTCCTCCTCCTCCTCTTTCTCTTCCTCNCCTCCTTCTCCCTCCCTCTCTTTCTCTCTCTCTCTCCATTTTGATTCCCCTTCCCTCTTTACTTCTTCCCCTTCTTTCTCCTCCTCCTTTCTCCTCCTTTTCCTCTTCTTCCTCCTCCCCTTCCTCTTCCTCCTCTTTCTCCTCCTCTACCTCATTCTCTTCCTCCTCCTCTTCTCTTTCTCCTCCTCTTCCTCCTCCTCCTCTTTCTCTTCCTCTCCCACCTCCCCTCCCCTTTCTCTTCTCTTCACTCTCCTCTTTCTCCTCCTCTACTTCATTCTCCTCCTTCCCCTTCCCCTCCTCCTCCCCTTCTCCTCCTCCCCTTCTCCTCCTCGTCCTCCTCTCCTTCTCCTTCTCCTCCTCCTCCTCCTCCTCCTCCTCCTCCTTCTTCTTCGTATTGAATCCAGTGCTCTCACATCCTAAGTAAGCCAAAGGTACTTCCTAAGTCTGAGATTGTCTATGAAACTGGATTGTTGTAGCCAAAAGCCACTTCACAGAAGGCAACATACACTTAACCCAAAGGGCAGTTTCCCTAGTCCAGACCAAAAAGAAAGCTCTCAAAGGACTGGTCCTAGACTCACAGGGACTCAAGACAACAGGGCTCCAAGGCAGAGACAGGGCAGCAGAAGGGCCCATCACTCATCCAGGGCTGAGTGGGTGGCTACAGTGGGGCCTGCTGATGCTTCCTGGAGGACCAGTCTGAAAGTACAGTCCTGACAATTCATTCTGCATCTTGTGAGAGTTCTCCAGATTCTGAGGAGAGCAGGAGGCAGGGGAGGGTCTCCTGGAAGTAGCAGAGACAAGTGGAGTTAGCCGATGAAGACATTCGGCCGACGGCTGAGCCTTGCAAGTCACACGTATCCAGCTCCTGTCTGTCCAGCTGATGCTGCATACCATCTAGTGTGCCACACCATCTCCAGACTCTGAAGCAAGAAGCGCCTCGAGGTTTCACCCCATCGCAGGTGGAGATGGTCAACGGGTGAACGTGACTTCCCATAACCTCTGCTGTAATTGGCACACTCTGCCAAGGGGAGGGCTGCAGGCAGCAGGGTTCGGCTGGGTAGGGCACCAGCCTGTCAGCTGCTCTACACACCCCTGCTTCTGAGTTGATTGTGTCTGTCCTAGCAGGATAGAGGGGCTATGTACTTTTATGTAAATTGATTTTTTSGGTATTTTTTGTGGTTTGTTTGGTTGGTTGGCTTGGGCTTTTTGCCTGCATGTATGTCTCTGTGAGGTTGCCAGATCCTCTAGGACGAGAGTTACACACAGTTGTGAAATGCCATATGGATGCTGGGAAGGTCAGCCAGTGCTTTTAACCGCTGAGTCATCTCTCCAGCCGCTCGAAGTCGCCTTCTTTATTTTTCCGTGACTGGAGAGATGACTCAGTGGATAAAAGTGCTAGAGGAGCAAGCACAAGGATCTGAGTTCAAATCCTGGCACTCACATTTAGGGGAAAAAAAAAGATCTTGAAGTGGCCACAGTGCTGTGAGAGGTGGAGACAGAAAGGTCGCTGGGGCTTGGGGGCCGCCAGCCTGGGCTAGGTCCAGGAGGGACCCTGTCTCAGGGGAGTGAGGCAGAGATTCAACACCTGACATCTTCCTCTGGCCTTTCGTGTGTGTGTGTGTGTGTGTGTGTGTGTGTGTGTGTGTGTGTGTGTACTTCACACACATACACCCAACCCCTGCATGTTCACACGTACTCATGCAGCATGCATGACACATACATTGAAGAAATGTTTAACTTTACAACAGGCATTTATGGAGTGGACACTGCTGTCTGGGTACATACGTGTGACGGGAATTTGTAATGGGATTGATCAAATGAGGCTGAAGAGTATGTCTGACACCACAAATAGTTAAATCATTTCTTTGCATTGTGAATATTCAAACTCCTGGCTTCTAGCTGTTTTGAGAGACACAGTGAATTATTCTTCATTGTAATCACACCATTGTGCTATAAATTCCTGCTCCTTAAKTCTCCTGTTTCATCATTTTTGTTTATTTTTTGTTTTTGTTTTTGTTTTCTTTTGGTTTTTTGAGACAGGGTTTCTCTGTGTAGCCCTGGTGGTTCTATAACTCACTCTGTAGACCAGGCTGGCCTTGAACTCAGAAATCTGTCTGCCTCTGCCTCTCAAGTGTTGGGATTAAAGGCGTCCGCCACCACTGCCCAGCTTATCGTGTTGTTATAGCCAACAGTCAACTCCTCTCTGTACCTGCCACCCCTCCTCCAGTCTCCGGTAAACAATATCATACTCAGTATTTCTGTAGCATCAATGTCTTCCATTCTTCCCGAGGGAGAGCATGCAGTGTGTGTCTTTATGGACGGGCTAATTTCATTTAACCTAATGACCTCCGGGTCCCCCCCCCAGACCCCAAAAGATGAGATCTCATTCTTCTTGAAGGCAGTGTAGTATTCCACATGTTTTCTCTAGCCAGTCATCTAAGGGTATGCAGATGGGTTTCATACTTTAGATATTAGATACTGCACTGTCTGGTTTTGTGTGTCAACTTGACCCAAGCTGGAGCTATCACAGAGAAGGGAGCTTCAGGTGAGGAAATGCCTCCATGAGATCCAGCTGTAAGGCATTTTCTCAGTTGGTAATCAAGTGGAGAGGGTCCAATGTGGGTGGTACCATCTCTGTGCTGGTAGTCTTGGGTTCTATAAGAAAGCAAGCTGAGCAAGCCAGGGGAAGCAAGCCAGTAAGGAACATCCTTCCATCAGCATCAGGTCCGGCTTCCTGACTTGCTTAAGTTCCAGTCCTGACTTCCTTTGGTGACGAACAGCAATGTGGAAGTGTAAGCTGAATACACCCTTTCCTCTCCAACTTGCTTCTTGGTCATGATGTTTGTGCAGGAGTAGGAGCCCTGACTGAGACAGGTACAGGTGCTGCTGTAAACATGGAGGTGCAGATGTGTTCTCAACATAGATTCACTTCCTTTGGAAATGCATCCTGTAGAAAGTAGGACTGTTGACTCATACTATGGTTAATTTTGTTTTCGTTTTTGTTTTTAGACTTGTCTTAGTTAGTTTTACTGCTGTGAACAGACACCATGACCAAGACAACTCCTATAAGGACAACATTTAATTGGGGCTGGCTTACAGTTTCAGAGGTTCAGTCCTTTATCATCAAGGCAGGAACCTGGTAGCATCTAGGCAGGCACAGTGCAGGAGGACCTGAAAGTTCTACATCTTCATCTGAAGGTTGCTAGCAGAATACCAACTTTCAGGGAGCTAGGATGAGGGTCTTAAGCCCACACCCACAGTGACATACCTCCTCCAACAAGGCCACACCTCCTAATAGTGCCACTCCCTGGGCCAAGCATATACAAACCATTACAGGATTTATTTATTTATTTATTTATTTATTTATTTATTTATTTATTTTATGCATATGAGTACACTGTAGTTGTCTTCAGACATATCAGAAGAAGGCATCAGATTCCATTACAGGTGGTTGTGAGCCACCATGTGGTTGGTGGGACTTGAACTCAGGACCTCTGAGAAGAGCAGTCAGTGTTCTTAACCACTGGGCCATCTCTCCAGCCCTTTTGTTTATTTTTTGAGATGGGTTTTTCTGTATAGACTTAACTGTCCTGGAACTTGCTCTGGAGATCAGGGTGGCCTTGAATTCAGAGACCTTCCGGCCTCTGCCTCTGGAGTGGTGGGATTACAGCCACACGATCATGCCCAGATTTTGTAGTTGAATTTTTAAGAGAAATTCCCATATCGTTTCCGTGATGTCTGTGCTGATGCCATTCCCCTGGAGTATATAAGAATCCCCCCTTTCGCACCCTCATTGCCCTTGTTAGCTTTTTGCTTTGATGACAGCTATTCTCTGCTTCCCTCTGAATGCTCAGGAGCCGGGTCTCCATTCTCTTACTGCTCTCAACAGTGCCTTCTGTATTCTCAGCTAACATTTCACTAAGCTCTGTTTACTTAGCAGAATCCCAAGCACTTCCACAATTCCCCCCCCCCACAAAAAAAAAAAGCAACACAACCAGCACACCTCACTCCTGGTACAATTTCTGTCCTCCTTTGGTTTCTGTTGCTGTGGTTAAAATACTGGCAAAACTAATTTGGGGGAGGAAAGCCTCGCAAACCTGGCTGGTAAACGAAAGACCTCCATTGAGGGAAGACAAGGCAGGAGCTGAAACCAAGGCCATGGGGGAGGGTGAAGCCTACTGGTTTGTTCTCCGTGGCTCACTGTCTCCTTTCTTATACCACCCAGGGTCACCTGCCCGGGGGCGGCACACATTGGACCTGCCCTCCCCTCCTAAATCATTAATCAATAAAATGTCTACAGGCCAATCGGATGGAGCCATTTCCTCAACTGACTCCCCTGTTCCCAGATGATTCTGTCTGGTGAAAGAGAGCAGAACACCTGACATCTTCCTCTGGTATCTGCACACATGTGCACAAGCTCAAGTTGGCAAACAAACAAAAAMCAAAAACAAACAAAAACGGAGCAGTGCCTTGCTCTTGCATCAAGAACCTTGTGATCGTCTTTTTACTATGTATTCATTTTATGACTTCCTCTCACCCTTGCTGGAGCTCCCAGGGTGATGTCGAACATCAGTGGCAAAACCAGGCACTGTTGCCTCGTTGGATCTTGGATGAAGTGCTTTTAGTTTGTTCTTATTTAGCAGTGTCAGCTACGGCACTGTGGTATAAGGTGTTTGTGTTGAATTGTATTCTTTCTGTTTCCAGTTCTGGGAGGTTTCCGATTATCATGAAAGGATGTATTTTATCGAACGTCAAGAAAAATCATCAGCATGTAATCCTATAGACAGAGAACTGGAGTTTGGGCCCCTACGCCAGAAGCGACTTCCAGTCCTAAAAACTTATCAAAATGTAGGAGTGTCTGTGTCCTATTACACAGCTTCTAAGAAATATCAGGTAAAATCAAAATTTGATTCAAGACATGGATACTTTCAGCTTGCAAGGTGTATGCGTGTTGAAGTTAACATAAAGCAAATCGGACATTTTCAAGGAGATCCGTCAGTGACATTTCGTAGCATCGTGATGTTAGGTGGTCACCTCTGTCTAGTTCATTTCGACCTTACACCACCCCACAGGAACGGAGAACCCTTTAAACAGTTGCTTCTTGCTCCCCTGCCCCACTCTCCAACCCCCCCTCCCCGTCTGCCCTCCCTCTCTATGGACCTGTCTCTTGTGTGTGTTTCATATAAACGAAGCCATACATCATAAGATCTTCTGTGTCTGGTTTCTTTCACTCAGGATTTTCCAAGATTTATCCTCACTGGTGCATACACCAGAACTTTACTATTTTTCAGAACTTGTTCATGGTTTATCATGTCGATGGGTTGTGTGGGGTATGTTTTTTCTTTAAAATTTTATTTTATTTTGCATGAGTATTTTTCCTGCAGGTATATCTGGGCACCACTTTTATGTCTGGTGTCCACAGAGACTAGAAGAGGGCCTCAGATGCCCTCTGACTGTTGTTAATGATGATTGTGAACTCCATGCGGGTCCTGGGAACCAAACCTGGGACCTCTAGAAGAATGTCCAGGTATCTCAACCACTGAGCCATCTCTCGGGCCTGCTGATGGCGTTTGGACCCTGTAGGCTCAAAAAGAAGCAGAGAATAAAATTGGAGGCAGAGATTCGGATGAATTGTGGAACAGGTCATCCATCAAGGCTCTTGGAGTGTGCTCCCACAATAAACTATTTAGGGTACTCTGGCTGGAGTGGAATTCTTCACACTGGAATTCTCCTTGGGCAGAAGACCCTCACTTAAAGTCATTTTTATGTCTGTTACTAATTTGATTTCACAAAAGTTCTTAATGCTTTGCTCAAAATTTCCTTCATGGCCCCCTCCCCGCCTCCCCACCATCACCACTCACCCATTAGTAGGAAGTGTTTCCTGTGTTGGGTAAATGCTATCAGATGACATGGTGTGGGGGACCCCTCCCTCTGCCAATGCACTGTGAAAGCTGAGCCTCCCCCATCCTCTCAGGGTTAATGAGACAGCCATCAAGGCCACCGAGGGCTTTCTCCTTACCAAGACATAAATGTGCATTAGAGAAACAGACAGATGGTTCGTGGGTGGACTGGGCTTACACACGGAGGTGTTCGTTCACTAGCCGGGAACACTGAAAACCAATACACACTGGCTCCCCCAAGAGGACAACTAGGTGTTTCCCCCTCCCTAATGGAGTGTCGGAGATGGAGACTTGCTCTTGAATGTTTCTGGACATGTCAGGAGCTAGCTTGCACACGCTGTCTATCTGGTTCACACTCATTTAAATCTTCATGAAGTCTCAACTCTGTTCTCAAGACTCTGAAACCATTAGGGAGTGCACTGGCTGGCTTTGTGTGTCAACTTGACACAAGCTGGAGTTATCACAGAGAAAGGAGCTTCAGTTGGGGAAGTGCCTCCATGAGATCCAGCTGTGGGGCATTTTCTCAATTAGTGATCAAGGGGGGAGGGTCCCTTGTGGGTGGTGCCATCCCTGGGCTGGTGGTCCTGTGTTCTATAAGAAAGCAAGCTGAGCAAGCCAGGGGAAGCAAGCCAGTAAGAAACATCCCTCCATGGCCTCTGCATCAGCTCCTGCTTCCTGACCTGCTTGAGTTCCAGTCCTGACTTCCTTTGGTGATGAATAGCAATGTGGAAGTTTAAACTGAATAAACCCTTTCCTCCCCAACTTGCTTCTTGGTCATGATGTTTGTGCAGAAATAGAAACCCTGACTAGGACAGGGAAAAAGAAAGGAAAGACAATTTGGCTATACCCCAGGCTCAGCTGCGATGGCCCCATTACATGGGACAGAGGTGGCCAAAGCATCTTGGGGAGAGGCTGACAGATTTGTACAATGACTACAGACTGAGGCCCCAGGCGGCAGTTCACTAAGGTCTGCAGAGCAGAGAGTGGCCTGGGGTTCAGGGAAGCCCACTTATCCATATCTACTCCAGAAAGGGTGAAGAGACAAATGCTGGGCCCAACCCAGAAGCTTTTAGCCCTACACCACAGGACCTATCTAACACGTGCCAGGCTTGATAGCTCTGGGAGTACCTTCCGGTTTCCAGCCAAGACTCCTTTGTCGTCGTCGTCGTCGTCGTCACCATCATCATCATCATTATCTAGAAAGAGACTCTCTCCAGATGACCTGAGACCCCAGAGGTAGGGAAGCACATCCAGTGGGACTGGGACCAAGGGCTAGCCTCCTGTGGATACCACCAGCAGGTCAGAGGGACAGGAAAGCCTGGGGAGAACTCTAGGTTGTCTCTAGATTTCAGATCCTGTCTCAGCCATCCATAGTCCCAGAGAGTTCTAGCAGTGGCAAAGGCTGGTAAGAGCAGGACTATAATATGCCTCTGACTGATGCCCTGAACTAAGAGACCCAAGAGAGGGGTGTGGTCAGAGCACCGTGAAGGTTATCTGGACCATTCCTTTGTCCTTAATGACTGTACCCTCTACCCTGCCGTTTGGCCACCAGGGATGAATTCTTTTGGTCATCTGGAGAGAGTCTCTTGCTAGATAATGACAAAGTTCTAAGTATCAGTTACCATTCGGCTGCTCTGATGAAGGACCCCAGCAGGAAGCAGGTTAGGGAAGAGAGGGCTTATTCTAGCTGCAGTTCTAGATGGACAGCGCCCATCACTGTGGGGAAGACAATGGGCGGGAATGGGAAGGATAGGAAGCTGCCTTCTTTTATCTCAACCACCCCAAAGGGTGAGGAGCAGGGACAAGGGAAGGGGAGGAAGAGAGAAAGAGAGAGAGGTGTGTGTGTGTGTGGGGGGGAAACACTATAAAGATTAGCCCTAGTGACTTATTTCTGCTTGTGAGACTCCACCTCCTAAGGGTTCCAAAGCCTTCCCACTCAGCAACAGCGCCACCATCTGGAGACCAACTGTTCAGACGCATGAGCCTGTGGGGACTCTTCGCATTCAAACCACGACAAGATGTTGAGACCCCCTAGGAAAGACCTACTCTTTTCACAGAACAGAAACATCATGAGCCGTCGCCATGTTAGAGTCAGGCTTAGTGATTGGGATCATGGGCTCGTGGCTCGGGATACAGGGAGGGGGCCTAAGGCACAGGACAGGTTGGGGAAGCAGGACACAAAGGTGCAGGGGGGGGGGTGTGCAGGACAAAGCTCTGTTGGCCGTGTGGCCTGTAGGAGTCACTTTAGCTTCCTGTCCCCTCCATCTTTGCTGTGAGCCCCAGATGCATCTTGTTCCTCTCTGGAACTTTAAGCAGCTGGTCCTTCGGTGGGGCCACTGCCTGTCCTCTGCCTGCTGACAGATACATATGGGTTCAGTTCTCCACTGTGGGGAAGGGGCCGGTCTAAGACTTGGGGACAACGTGGTTTGTTTATGACAGCTCAGCTCTTTCCACGTCCCTTCCAAACACCCACTTAGGGGTTGGGGTTGGGGTTGGGGTTAGGGTTTAGGATTGGGGTTGGAGTTAGGGTTAGGGTTAGGGTTAGGGTTAGGGTTAGGGTTAGGGTTAGGGTTAGGGTTAGGGTTAGGGTTAGATTGGGAGTCAGTTTCGGCCTGGAACGATTTGAGCTCTTTCCAGCAGTGGTTTCTTCGAAGTTGAAGTTCTCAACTGGCTTTTGAAAGACAGCTTTCCCATAGAGTACTTGTTGCACTAGTTTGAGGACTTGTGTTCTGACTCCCAGCACCTGTAGAGCGAAACTACCTGTAATTCCAGTATGTGGGAGGCACAGATGGGACCCCTGGGCAAGCTGGCTGGTCAGACTGGCTAAATCTGGTCTGGGTTCAAGTGAAAGATCCTGACTCAGTATGTAAGGCAGAGAGAGAGAAAGCAAGGAAGATCTCTGATGTCATCCCTTAGCAACATGCAGACATGTCGCTAACGTGCACATGCACATACATGCAAATGTGAAAACTGCATTCACACCACATACATACTGCACACACACACACACACACACACACACACAACAAAGACATTCTCAGCTGGAGATGAGTTTTTGCCTCTTCCTCTGTGGACTAGCTGGCAATATCCAGAGATGGTCAATTGTCATGACCAGGGACGGTGCTACTCAACAGTCGAACAGCCTTCTGTGGATGGACAGCGTGGACTTATTCTACAGCTCCAGTGAAGATCATCCATCCCCTCAGACTGTGAACAGTGCCAGGGTTAGGAGAATGCTCTAGACAGGCGAGTTCCTTCGGCACAGGCACGAGGAAAGCATCTGTGTTCTCAGCAGCTCAGCTGCAGGCTGGACCACACAGGCTTCAGGGTAGCAGGTGGCAACGCCTGGTGCCCAGGACCCTGCAGTCCAGCACACCGAGCAGACAGTGGAGGCCAGAGAGAGCCGGATGGTGATTCGTACTGACTCCTATAGCAGACGGACTGCAGTTGGGGGGGTGGGGAGGGTGTGAACCCCATCCAAAGAAATTCTATTTTTATGATACAGGAAGGTTTAGCGACTTGGCTGCTCAGGTTACCGTCGGGTATCACTTTCCTGGTCACCCACCTCCAATTTCCTGTTTTGCTTATCTCAGATTGACTGTTTTGAAAAAAAAAGTTTGCACTGACTGCCCCATATGGCCGGGCTTCAAGTTGATTAGATATGGGACTGGGTTGTAATGGATTAGATTGTGGGATTTGTTTGCTTGGTAATATTTTAAGAGAGCAATGAAAGAAGCTGAATGAAGGGGAGATACTGTATATTTACAGTCCGACTCCATTTTCATTACCGGAAAAGACAACTTATTTAGGAATGTGGCTTATGGCTCTCGGTCACTTTCTGATGTGTTTCATTCCTTCCCTGAGTTACAAATCCCTACAGACTGGGGGACTTACGAGGCACACTTAGACACTTGTTTTCCTCTTAGTGTCTATTCTTTTTTGACTCGAATCTCTCCCTTGGAATTTCCCCCCCTCCCTTCATTGAACGGCTTTCCTGAAAGCCAGTCTGCCGGAGGGAGATTTCCCCAGCATTGTTAGAAAGGATTATTGAAATGAGTCCCGTGAATGCCGGAGTCTGCTGCCCCAGTTGTTAGACAGCAGCGCTCTGCCATCTGGAAACGCTAATTTCAGCTCTTGTTTTGGTAAATATCTCTCATCTCCAACATTTTCAACTGCTATGCACAGCCACGTCCCTGCTTATGAGACGCTCCGGAGCCATGCACAGCGCCAGGGAGGACGGGTAGGCAGTTTGACGCATGCGCTGTGTCTGTGGACCGGAGCTCAGGTTCCTGGGCACTCTGGGTCTCCAGCTGAAGGTCTTGAGTGGTGCTTTCCAGCTTAATCGGCCGTGAGAATCCTTTGCAGTCATCAGGAGAAAGAGCGTATAAGATACCTAGGGTTGACCACAATCAGTTGTACATTTCCAAAGAACTCAAAGAGAGGACGTAAACGTTCTGAGACAGCCAACAATGACTATCTGGGACGATAAACACGCTGACTGACCTTTGCTCTTGTATGTTCTCACGTGTGTACTAACAATTCGTATGTGTCCACTAAAAATTAAGAGAAGCATGCTGAAAAGCAAATCAGTTGGATCACTTAAAAAATAAAAAGGGAGACGGGGGCTGGGAGCGTGGGCTGGCAGCGTGAGCAGGGGCGTGGGCTGGGAGTGTGGACTGGGAGCATGGGCTGGGAGTGTGGGCAGGGGGCGTGGGCTGGGGGCGTGGGCTGGGAGTGTGGACTGGGAGCATGGGCTGGGAGCGTGGGCTGGCAGCGTGAGCAGGGGCGTGGGCTGGGAGTGTGGACTGGGAGCNGCGTGGGCTGGGAGTGTGGGCAGGGGGCGTGGGCTGGGAGTGTGGGCAGGGGGCGTGGGCTGGGAGTGTGGGCAGGGGGCATGGGCTGGGGGCGTGGGCTGGGAGCGTGGGCTGGGAGCGCGGACTGGGGGCTAGGAAGGATTTTTCCCACAGCCACCATCCCTTGGACAGAAACCAAACCGGTTGGCTCTCTGTGGCCAGTCTGCTGTGTATATGGCCAGCCTGCTGTGTCCTCCCTGTCATGGTATGCCACCCTTCTGTCCAGAATGTGTCTGAGAGTTTTTATCTAAGAACAAATTGAATTTTGTGATCCCCCGCCACCTTTGACAGTGTCTCAAGTAATCTTCAGGCTGACATTGAATTCTTAGTTTTTAATTTGGATATTTTTTTTGTTTGTTTGTTTTTTTGGTTTTTTTCGAGACAGAGTTTCTGTGTGTAGCCCTGGCTGTCCTGGAACTCACTCCATCAGTACACCAGGCTGTCCTTAAACTCAGAAATCTGCCTGCTTCTGCTTTCCCAGTCCTGGGATTAAAGACATGAACTAGAAAATATCATCCTGGGTGAGGTAACTCAGACCCAAAAGACACGCATGGTATGTACTCACTGATAAGTGGATATTAGCCAAAAAGTCCAGAAAACCTAGACAATGTACAGTCCACAGACAGTGAGAAGTAGAACAAGGCCCCAAGAGAAGCTTCAATCCCTCTTGGAAGGGGGAAGAAAATAATCACAGGAGGCAGAGGGAGGGACCTGGATGGGAGAGGGGAGGGGGAGGGAAAGGGGGAACGGGATCATCTGTTCACGCCTTTTTAGGGCAGGATCAGGACACTTTTTAGCTGGATGTTAGGGCCTATGTTGTTGGCGGGCAAATAACTTAGCTGCCGAGCGGTCTCTCAGCCCGCCGGAGCCCGGGTTCTGTGTTAGCCAGGGCAAGCGCTGCTGGCTGAACACGGCATGAAATGCCCCCTCGTGCTGCGTGCAAACACCCCCGCTTCACTTTACACATCTCCCGTCACAGACCGCCCTGTGCTGGGGACACTGTGTCGCCTGGAGCCCGGGGAAGCCTCCTGCCTTGACTGCGAGCTTCTGGTTCTCCTTCCCTTATAAAGCCACCAGTCACATGGGCTCTGGAGCCATCCCACTCGAGTTGACCTCATTATAAAAAGCGCCATAGCCATTCTTTCCAAATATGATCATTTCCCCACTGGGGACTCAAACCTCAGCATTTCTGCTCGAGGGACACACGGACTCGCAGCAAGCATCCCGGTCAAGGCTCGGGAAGCCATCTTCAGGAGCCCTGGCACTGCTCGAAGAGCCCAAGCAGAGATGCTTTAGTGGGTCATGCTTGAGTCAAGCATCATCCTCGCTCGGACCTGTGTTCACTGGCCCTGGAGACCCCGTGGCTGCTCCGGCAGACTCAGCGTCTACTGATGACTGCAGGTTTGCTGCTCTGAGGGAGTCTGGGATACCAATGCCAGCACAATCCTCTACCCCTGCTGCCAGAGTCCTGACCACTTCCCATGTTAGACAGAGGTCCTTCTGGCTACAGACCCAATTCTCAGCAACCAGTGATGGATAACCAGGCTCAAAATACCACCCCCACTCCCTGTCCCTGACACACCCCCGTCATCTTCCAGATTCCTGTCTTCAGCTGCAGCCGTAATCGAACTTTCTGAGGAGGTTTGCCAGACAGTTGGCCCTGGACCACCAATGTCATCAGTACTCGCTTCCCACAGCGGCTGTTCAGACGGGGTGGGTAAATTACAGAACGGGCTGGCAGCAGAACAGCACCAAATTCTACCCTGTCCTGAGAAGCCCTCACGCCCGTGGACATCTGGAAGCCTGCCAAGACCGTGGGAACACTAGGGCCCCCTCACCTGTCCCCAAGGTCTGTCCCTACACAAGGCCGCCACTGGCAGGGAATCGTGCGCCCCCTGGTGGATGCTTTATATTCTCATAATAACGGAGTGGGCAGACAAACTCAGGACAAATTCCCCACAGATGCTACACACCAAAGGAGACACTGAAGCCGCCTGGGTCAGACACTGAAGCTCCGGGGTCATAGGTGAAAAGGCAGAGAGGTGGTGGCCTACGATCGCACAGCCAAGGGCAGAGCAGGGCACCCCCACAGCCCTCCAGGCTTTATGGGTGAAATCTTGGGATGGCATGGATTTTAACTTTCTAATTTCTGTGTCTGGCTGAAAATAGGCTATAAGCTGTTGTGGGGAATGAGGGGGAGACACAATACGTAACTTATTGATTTTATTGATCTTAAGGAACTGATTTTATTTATTGAACTTACAGAAATATGCTTGCCTCTGTCCCCCAAGGATTAAAGGTGTGCACTATCATACCTGGTTAGGAAATAAAGTATTTTAACCAGTCTTAGAAAGACCTGTGCTTTAGTTTATCTTCTAAAAATTCTTTCTTTTGTTTTTTCTCTTTCCCCCTCTCTCCATGTCTCTCCCTCTCCCTCTCCCCCCTCCCTGTCTCCCTCTCCCTGTCTCCCTCTCCCTCTCCCTCTCCTCTCTCTTCCTCCCCCCTCCCCCACTGTTAAGGCTTACAAGTCATTTCCACGCTGGGTACTCAGACCTCAGCATTTCTTCTTGAGGGACACACGGACTTACAAGTGCTAAGCAAGCTCTCTCCCATTCCCATATATCTCTTAAAATGCTAGCAACATGTTTATAACTAAGAAAATTGTAAAATGAACATTTGAGAGAAGGAGGGGATGAGACACTCTCTCACAGGGACTATTTTCTATGGAAAGGGCTGCAGCCTCTGGTTCCATCTCTCAGGATTGCACAGAAACACCAGAACTTTCCAGAGATTTGACACAGCTCATCGGCTATAGAATCAAAGTCCCAGATTTCTTAAGTTAGCAGATTCTCCTTCTCCAAGATTTTAAGATTTGCAGAAGTCTTGAAGACGTTGTCATTTGACAGGAGTATTGGTCAGGGAACAGTCCCTGGCATCTTGGGGGTTATCTCTAGTCTGAAGATGAGGTGGCCCGTGTAGGTGTGAACAAAGTTTGTTTCTAGAGCAGGAAGTGCCTCCCATGGCTTCTTCATGTGTTATCACATTGCCAGAGGCTTGGAGCTGCTGCAAACACACCAAGCGTATATGACATTATTAGTCCCACAACTAAACAGACTAAATCTGGCAAAGCAGGAAGACTCGGTCCCTTCTACCCAAAGCTCACAGAGACTTAGCAGTGGATTTGGCTCTAAACTTGAGAATAGTCACTGGATACCTAATGTTTATTATTAGAAAGACCGGAGTTTGGCAATTACCTAAAAGCTATTTCCCCCACACTATAGTCTGAAAACACAGCTTTCCCTTGAAGTCTAATCTGGGCTCCTTGAGTGACATAAGCAGCTCCAAGTTCTATAATGATTTGGGTCCCACTGCATAAATGATCTTAGTTTCCTTAATCGACCTGCTAGAATGACCTCAGATTAGTCACAGGGCATAAACACAGACACACACATGTTGAAGTAACTCTTCTACAGCTAAACCAGTAGGACCCAGGCAGAAGCCATTCCCAACTTTCTTACCAGTGAGCATCATGGAAGACGGTACATGGCAAGACATGGGTTGTCAGATGACAGGGTAGCATACACATGCACACATGCATGCACACAAACACACACATACTCACATGTAGGTGCACATACATGCACACACATGCATACACATGCACACACATGCACACAGGCCCACACACATTACACACACATGCACGAATGAAAATGCATGCACACATGAACACACATAAACGCACTTGCATGATCACACATACACACATACACATACACAAACATGCGCACGGCACGCATCAAGCATGTTTGGAGTTTACCACCTCACTTCCCGCCAGCATAAGTTACTATTTCTACAAGACTTGCCCCACTGCAGACGCCGAGCCAGGGTGTGTTGGAAAAGCCAAGCTTGAGGCAGAGGTGATGCAACCCGCACACTAGATGGGGTGCGCCACTGACTTCAGAAACACCACGAATGTTTTCTTACCGCCCTGCTAGAGAACACCCACTGAGCTCACACCTTACTCTTTGCCACCCCTTGGCCATTGCAAGATGAAGCTCCTGCCGGTGAGGGAAGAGCTTGCTCCAGGAGGCCACCGCTCCCAACAAAGCCAAAGCAGCAACAACACTGCAGAGTGTGTCTCCATCCGCTGTGACATCTATTTGGTACAGGAAATGTCCACTGGCTTGTGGCCGGCTTCCCCTCAGGCACAGGAAAGGTAAGTAGCCACTCCCCCTGGAGTTCCTGCCCAGGAGTACAGTGTCCAGAGGATTCAGGCAGTGACAGTAATCGGCAGGAAAGCCGTGGCTTGGGGTGTGGGACCCTTGGGGTCACCTGGCACGATGATACCTCATTCCCTAGAATGTGCCTCTGAGATGAAGTTAAGGTCAGGGTGGGTGGGGTGACTCATTAAACGGTTATTTTCTTCTACACAGGGCAATAATTCCCATTCAGCACGGAGGCAGCAGTTGGATGAGCCAGCGCGATTGGGGGAAGTCTGTCCTCATAAGGGCATGAAGTGTGGTGTGTGGGAACTCCGGGTCCCATGGGTCCCACAACAAAGAGAAACCTAGAGGGGTCTCTATTTAGCCTCAGACGGGAGAAGGCCTGCTGGGATCCTCTCTTCCACCCTGTTTTTCTCTGTTCTGTGGCTGTGTCATGATGCAGGGTTGGGTGGCAGGAGTTTGCTGAAGGAACCTCTGCAGCAGTGGGAGATGCTTGCCAACCAATAAAATAACTGGTCTAAACTGTTTATACTATAGGTGTTTTACCTACATCTGTGTTATGTGTTACATGTGTGTCGTGTCTGTGAAGGCCAGAGGAGGGCAGTGAATTCCTTGGGAATGGAGTCATAGGTGGGTGTGAGTTGTCACATGGGTGCTGGGAGTCAAACATGGGTCCTTAAACAGTGCTCTTAACTGCTGAGCCATCTCTCCAGCTCTGAAATATACTTACAATTCTTATCATCTTGGATTTAGTGTAGGCAGACATTGTCCTGAAGCAAAAATAGAAGTTACATGCAAATGTATGCATGTGGTCCACATGCTCTCTGTGTGCGCCTATGTATGCGTGCGCACATACCCCCTCCCTCTCCCCCTCTTCCCCTCTCCCCCTCTCCCCCACTTCCTCTCTCTCCCTCCCCCCTTCCCTCCCTCCCTCCTTCTCTCTCTCTCTCTCTCTCTCTCTCTCTCTCTCTCTCTCTCTGTCTCTGTCTCTGTCTCTGTCTCTCTCTGTGTGGTATCTAATTTCCGGAAGAGATCTTAGCTGATAAGTTAACATTGCTGCTGGAACAAAGAACCCAAACTTGCCAGGGATGGACATCTATTTCTCAGTGTGTTAGCTTTTAGCCACATAAAGTGTGTATGGGATGTGTGCAAATGATAACTAACTGAATATTGAGGCATAGAAAATAGTTTCTTAAGTGGGGCAGTGGTGGCACACGCCTTTAATCCCAGCACTTGGGAGGCAGAGGCAGGTGGATTTCTGAGTTCGAGGCCAGCCTGATCTACAGAGTGAGTTCCAGGACAGCCGGGCTACACAGAGAAAGTCTGTCTCAAAAAAAAAACAAAAAAACAAAAAAAAACAAAAAAAAACAAAAAAAAGGAAAGAAAAGAAAAAAAGAAAGAAAGAAAAGAAAATAGTTTCTCAGACTGGATAAGAGCACTGACTGCTTTTCCAAAGGTCCTGAGTTCAAATCCCAGCAACCACATGGTGGCTCACAACCATCTGTACAGCTACAATGTACTCATATATGTAAAATAAATAAATAAATCTTAAAGAAAGAAAGAAAGAAAGAAAGAAAGAAAGAAAGAAAGAAAGAAAGAAAGAGGTTTCTCACCAAGAGGCAATGCCCGAGACCAGTGCGGGGCATGTCCACCATGGTCTACGGCAGTATGGGGACACAGAAACACATCAAAGCAACGAAGGGAGACAAGATCTTCTAGCCCCAGTGAGATTCTGGTGTCACCTGTCCCCTGTTGACCCCGAGTTCTTGAGCAGAAACAGTCTTCGGGTACTCTATCCGGACTGATCTCCACAATCCCATTCCACGCTAGGACCCACTGGGGTCTGCAGGGTGTGCGGCCTTCAGGGGACTTGGGAGGAGGGCAGAGGTAAATTACTTGAAGGAACAGAACAATTAGACTCTCCTTGTTCAAGAGGTGGAGAGTAGAGCTACCCTACCTCTCTCTGTGAATCAGTCTCATGTAGCCCAGGCTGGCCTTAAACTTGCTATGTAGCTGAGGTCGGTCTTGAACTTCTGATCTTCCTGCCTCGCTGGGTGCTGGCGTCACGGGGCTTTACTAACACCTGCTCTATGAGGTGCTGGGGATTGAACCCAGGGCTTCATGCACTCTAGGCAGGCCCTCTGCCCACTGAGCGGCACCCCCAGCCTTGCCTCCCTCCGCCCCTCCCTCCCTTCTTCCTTTCTTCTTTCCTTCTTTCTTTCTTGCCCCTACCGAGAGTGGATGTCAGCGCCTTGTTCCTCCTAGGCAGCTGCTCTGCCACTGAGTGCTTCCTAGCTCGGAACTCTATTTCCCTTTCAACAAAGAGCTGCTTTACGGAACTCTGTCTGTCCCCCTACCCGGCACGGATTCTGTCACAGGCCTGCTCTGTGACCTGCAGGCACATTTTAGGACTATGGCTCAGGGAGATTGGGTGGGTGGCCTGCAGGTTCTTCTCAGAGCCTCCTGCCCAGGAGACAGGAAGGGAACAGCCTTCCTGCACTTAGCTTTCTTTAAGAAAAAAAAATCTCCCTTCCATCTGGTCAGAAAATTCTGATAAAAGGAGACACATGTAGCTCAATTTTATTTTGAGCCGTTTGACTAGGGTCTTACTTTTTAGAGGGTTTATGGAAATAAAAAAATCATATAAAGCTTATTTTAATTTCACATATGTTACAAATCAAAGGAATCATTGTGGAAGACAGTATGCCAGCGGCCTGAGATGGTCTGATTTCTGAAGCCTTTTCCAGAACAGATTCACGGCTCCGGACAGAGGCCACGTAGGTTCCCTATGACGCCCTGAGCGAGGAGGCGTGTGACCATGACACACCAAGGCCCAGGCTTCTGTTTTGTAAGACATTTTTACTGTCGAGGCAAGAGCTGTAGCATTTGTTGTTTTTTATTAAAGAGAAAAATGCCATTGCACTAGAAAGGAAGAAAACATTTTCCAGATACCTCATGATTCACCCACCGGTGGCTTAATGAAGATCTGTTCCATGACATTTATTGCATTTTTGGCGAAAATTAAAGAAATGAAAGCAGAAAAAAAATAGTCAAAATGAATGATGACTCTGCACAGTCACGTGACTGTCCTAAAAGGGAGCGCTCTCCCATGTCTAAGCTGGGAAGAATTTATAGGCAGGCTATGTTATTTTAAAACATTCCTCACAGCAACATCAAACTCAAGTTTCCTATCTCCAGGGGCAAACTGGAGTCCATTTGATTAGTGGTATCACGTTGCTGTTCCCCACAGTGTGTCTGAGGGCACCAGGAGCTCCCTGTCCAGCAGCGGCCACGAGGCTTAGAAGGAGAAGACGAGACGTTGCACCTTCTTCCGACTTGGAAAGCCCTACGCTCTGCGAGCAGAATAATGTGTTAAAACTGCCCCGTCCATCCATTAGCAACTGGGAAGACATCTTGGAAGGTAGCTCAGGCTCAGGACTGAGAAGCAGGACAATGGCTAAGGAATCTGGTGCAGGCACTGACACTCGAAGCTTACGCTTTATAGCCAGCAGGCAAGCCACATGGAGACACTGAGCCTCAGTTTCTCCAGGTTATCACATCACTGGAGATGCCCTACCTATAGTCATTAGGGTTGGTGTCACAATCATTCATACCCATAATTCCCTGTTAAAGGATGATACATTTCTACCCCATTGACCACGCTTGTCCGTGAGGCAGGCTACAACTAACATGTGCGTGTGGGGCTTACGTCATGGGCGTGCCAACTCTCCAGCCAAGAAACGATATGAGAGAGCATTCCTCTCTCGATGTTTTTCAGGACATGGCTGCTCCGTTGGTTGAGATCCCAGATGGGAAAATGTGGGGCACTCGGAAGCAAGGTAACCCAGGAAGAAAGATGCGTTTGCCCCGTGGCCACSGAGAAGGAGGGCTGTCTGCTACTTCAGTCACCTTGACTATGCCACCAGCTCAGCGCCCTCCTGATACTTCAACATTCTGACATGCCTCTGCTCCTGCCTGGAGTGGTCCCAGCTGGTCTTCCCATTGYAGCCAGCCTCCTGCCCTCAAGCCGTTTCCCTGACTTCTTTCATTGAAGTCTCCAGAGCAAAGGACTTTTACTCCCTCCAAGGGAGGACGGGCAATGGCAAGTCCCCGAGTCCTGGGATACCAAGAGGGGGAGTATTTAGGGTTCCGGCTGCACAGACCCGGAGGCCAACCTCTCTACACGCCTCTGCATAGTCGTGAGCCAGCTGTCCAGGGGTTGAGCCTTGCTCGGTGCCCTCAGTAGCAGAGATCATGGGGGGCAGTCCCCTGCTGCTGCCGCCTCAGGGTGCCATCCCCAGAGGCTCGCAGAGGACAAACAAGAACTGGGTCACTTGGCGAACCTCTTCTGGCTCCTTCTCCCACTCTTTCTCTGTTAATCCCACTTTATCTGTTCATTTCTCACGAGTGCTCAGTCTGAGTCCCACGAGTCTCCAGAGAGTCTCGCTACCCAGACAGGCTGCCGGTCTTCCTCCTTCTGCTGAATTCTGTGATTGGGAGCACATATATATCATTTGATTTTATGTTATGTTATTATTATTGGGATGCCCCCTGCAAAAGCCATCATAACAGTAAGAAGACATGAGACTTGGGGCTGGAGAGATCGTTCAGCGGTTAGGAGCACAGGAGAGTCCTCTAGAGGACCCAGGTTCAATTCCCAGCACCCACATGGCAGCTTACAACTGTAACTCCCATTCCAGGGGCCCATGGTACCAAACATGTATGTGGTACACATGTGCATGCACGTGGGCAAAAGGTCAAATAAAATAAATAAATCTTTTAAAAAAAAATGAGTGGGGCTTTAAGAAGGAGTGGGACCAGGAGGGCTGGGCTGCCATCCAGGATGGGTTGTCAGGGTCACAGAGATACGTGTCCTCACAGGATGTCCTGATGGAATGGATGTTCTCCACATTATGACACAGCAAAAATGACCCATGGGAGATCCAGAACTTTCATTTTGGAGTTTATGAAATACTAAAGGTGTTATAAATTCATTTGCTTTATAAACCACCTAAACAGAAACAGAAAGAAAAAGATTAAGACAAATATCATTCGTGTCAGATGGGACATTTGTCAGGGCAGGCTCTGAAATGTGCGCTCTAGGGCTGAGGTGAAAGTGCAGGGGAGAAATGTGGGGAGAAAGAGAGTGAGGGTGGGCACAGCAGAATGCCCTACGTGAGGGTTTGTGCCCCTCCCAGACCCATGCGGAGTGGAGCCCGCAAGGTGTGGTCTGGTCTATGGGAGATGATGGGGTACAGACAGGAATGGTGACCTCAAGTTCCAAGGGAGCTATCATCTTCTGCGTCACAGAAGGACACACAGAAGACACTATCGTAGGGAACAGCTCCCGGACTCTCAGTTGCTGTGCTGCGCTACGCTTCCAGAGCTACGAGGAGTGAATGAATGCTGCTTATAGATTTCTCGGGTCTGGGGTGTTTTCTTACAGCCACAGACATGGACTGAGACCCCATCAGTCTCAAACAAATTAATAAACAAAGCCATCAATAAGAAAATAAAAACAATYCACTTTAGTGGAGAGAGGCATTGAGGTTCCCTTCCTTAYCTGGAACAGCCTGGAGAAGTCTAATGTTGGCACATCTTCCTCCTCAGCTCCATCCTATCCAGGCCCACGACCCCCTCACAGAGGCAGAACCAATCTTAATCCCTACTCTGACCTCAGTGCCAGGCAGCCAAACGCCCCGGGGTTGGGACCTTCTTCCTCAAACACAGGCTGTTTGGTTTTGCCAAGACCAGAACTAAGTCAACAGGAAATCTGACCTGGACACATCCTATCAAACAGATTCTCCAAACACTTGGGTATTGCCGTGTCTCTTCCCACCAGAAGCAACTTTGGGGAGAGGCCCAGGTGGCACGGAGCTCTGCAGGAACAGGGTGCTCTGGGMTSTGGYRGGCAYGGGTGGTTCCCCTTTGTTAAGAAAAGTCAGCATCAGGGACATGCTTGGAGCAGCAATGACCAAGGCTTGACACCATCCACCTTACTAATCAGCCAGGCGATGGCCTGACCRTGTATACCGCAACAGGAGGAGGGGGTGGATGGACTGGGCAGTGGAATGTTTCTCTCCCTCCGTCTCTGGTCAGTGTGTGCAGAAGTTACCTGAGAAGGCAGACTGGCTCACCAGGTAATCACAACAATGACCCAGTCAGCATGCCGGGCCGCACACTATCATAAGGTTCCATCAAAACCTGACCCTACCAGAGAGTGCATAAACTCCTCTCTGCTTGGCAGAGMGTCAAGAGCATATTTATAAAAACACAAATAAGAGATTGGGATTTGAGTGTTTTAATAAATCACAGGAATGTAGGATTTCAGGTGAACCACAGAGGGAAAAATATCAGGGAGAAATATGTTTCTATGTTGAAGGAAATGAGATGAATTAAAGTCAYGGACAGAGCCATCCCAGGACAGGTCTGAGCAGGAGACTCACAAGGACAAGGGTGGCAGGGTTTATACAAATCATYAGGACGGTTTAGCTTCGCCCATGTCAAAAATTCTTCTGTGCATTTTGCCGGATGACATCAGATTGCCTTCTGATTAGGGAAAAATGCAAACAGTACATATCGGCTATAATTTTAAGGTCAAAAGAAAAATTTTGGATGTATACTTAACTCCATTTATTAGAAACGTCTGCTTGTTGTAAAATAAGGTAATCTTCATGAATAAATCACTTTATAATAAGGATTCCAATGTTTTCTATTTATAGCAGGACATCTTTAACCAACAAAGTTAAATTGGCTTTTCATGGTTGTACATGTAAGCTAGCTGCCTCCAACTCTTTCTGGACCATGGTAGATCACTATAAATAGTACACATCTTAATCTGGGAAGTTTCACAGTAAGTATGCTGAGTGAGACCTGGGCTGCCGTGGGTCTTTGACAGAGAGCAGAGGAACACTATGTTTAGACCTGCATATATGTGATTTTTTTTTTTTTAAAGCAAGGCTCAGATGCACATGTCTAACCCACCATTTGCTTTCTGGGTTTCCAGAGAGCTCTGATTTCCATCAAGACTTGCTGGTGTGTAGAGAGTTCTAAGGCTGGGGCCGGGGAGGCGGCTCCATTGGTAAAGTGCTTGTCTTGCCAGCACAGGGATCCGAGTTTGCTCCCTAGAACCCGTGGGTAAAACACTGGGAGGGTGGARAGATGACTKAGCTRTTGTGAGCATGTCCCGCCCCTGCAGAGGAGCTGAGCTCAGTTCCCAGTACCTAGGTCAGGAGAATCACAACTTTCTGCCCCTCTAGCTCCAGGGCATCTGGCGCCCTCTKCTGACCTCTGTGGGCACTGCACYCACAGGCACATACCTACACAGAGGCACACAYGCAGCACACACTTGTAATCCCAGAGCTGAGAAAGCAGAGACCGTCAGGACCCTGGAGCTTGCCGGCCAGCCAGCCTCACCTGCTCGGTGAGGTCCAGGACAGCAAGGAGCCCTGGTGGGAGAGGCTTGAGGAACAACGCCCAGGGCTTTCCTCTGGACTGCACCACTCTACACCAAAGCCTATACGCGGAAAGAAAACGGCACAGCCAGTTTGCTGGTAGGGCAGCCCCAGGCACAGTTAGGGTGTATTATGAGTCCAACTTGATAAAAAATCTCTTCTCTCAGAGATAAAGCTTTCTCTGCATTGTCACCTTCTGCCAGGCCCCTCGGTGTGCTCCGGAGTCAGGAAACATTGTCCCTGCCCCGTGGTGAGCTCTTATGAAGATAACCAGACTCATCTAGGTCTACGTTGTTGGATGACAACCTTACAGCACTCCCGGGGTGGCTCTGTGAGTGGAGGGACACCATGTGGCAGCCCCAAGGCAGAACAAAGAAGGGAACAATTGTCTGCCAGCCAGGCTCCGCAGCTGGAAGGCCAGCCACTGATG
The DNA here is from genome assembly GCA_002335545.1 of Apodemus speciosus. Taxonomy (NCBI): domain Eukaryota; kingdom Metazoa; phylum Chordata; class Mammalia; order Rodentia; family Muridae; genus Apodemus; species Apodemus speciosus. The sequence goes on from BDUI01003658.1 coordinate 106,971, forward strand.
GAG
>BDUI01003660.1:8925-20015 GCA_002335545.1 Apodemus speciosus
AAAAAAAAAAAAAAAAAAAAAAAAAAATTTAAAGGGCTGGAGAGATGGCTCAGCAGTTAAGAGGACTGACTGTTCTTCCAGTGGTCCTGAGTTCAAATCCCAGCAGCCACATGGTGGCTCACAACCATCTTTAATGGAGATCATCATGATGCCCTCTTGTGTGTGTGAAGACAGCAACAGTTGTACTCACATACATGAAATAAATAAATCTTAAAAAAAAAAGTTGCCAAAGTGCTACCTCTCCTCCCCTGCACTTGACCCTGCCAAAAAGCCTACAAAGGCCCTGAGCACACAGCATGGAACACTGCTGGAGGACGCAGCCTGCACTCTGGCTTTGATATTTCAATCCCTTCAGCGCCTGTCTTATCTGCTTGCTTTTGTTCTTATAGCAGTGAGCGCGGGACCCCTAAACTCCTGCCGGTGTTACGTAAGGGAGGAGCTCAGGCTTTGTTATAAATGACCACTGATGACAATATACCCTAAGGACAGTTTCGTCCTGTGAGGGAAAGACTAACACTATATAGAGACAATGTACAACTGCAAAGGTAACCCATCCTGCAGCTAGGTTTAGAGGGACAGCACTAAGTGGTGGACAGAGATGGAAGAGAGCTGTAAAGCAGGCCTGTGGTCCTGGGATGCTAAGTGGGTGGGAAAGAAAGGGACCCTCACCGGCGCAGGCCTTTCGTGACAGCGTACATCTGCTGGGCCTTCTCAGCCGCCTCCTGCCTTGTGAGCCTGTGGTTGAACTGCATCAGTAGGCGCTCAGCAAAGGACTGCCCAGCCCCATAGATGCGGCCGTAGTTGAAGATCTTGGCATGCTCTCGGCTGATGCCCACAGTGGAGGCTGTCTTACTGTGCAGATCAGTGCCTCTGCTCTTCCTGCCCTGCAGAGTCATCCAGCCAAAGGCCGTGCAGCCTGGACAGCAGACATTCATGAGAAGCTCAGACAGACTTAACCCACCTCCCTGGCCAAGGGTCTTGCCCCTCACCCCTGCCCGTCCAAGACACAGGCCTGCTTACCATGCATCCCAGCAAAGTGAGCATCTCCAAGCACGGCTGCGATCCACAGCTCCTGGGAGTCCACATCAGCACCCACAAGGACATAGCCAGGAGGAGCCTGCACCATGGCCTTCAGCTCACTGCCTACCCGGTCAGGCTGCAGGAAGAATGGGGTCAGGACCACCCAGGAGCCCAAGGCAACTGCTACCCTGGATTTCTAGGCCCAGTGCTGACAAAGTACTTGGTATCTTTCCTGAGGGAAGACTTTGGAGAATGCCACAGCCCCGATGCAGCTGGAAAATGAAGAAACCCTACAAAACTGCATGCAGGCCCCCACTGACCCGGCTCATCTAAACTATGATGGCCGTGGCCTCTATGCCTGGCGTTGTCTAGGCAGCAGCAGGTACCTCAAACACATTTGCTAAAGGAATGGATGCCATGAAGCCAGATTTGAGCCCTCTGTAACCCAGAGAACTTTCTTTCTCGTATCCCTGGCTAAAACTCTAAAGGCTCTGATAGTTTCCAGAGACCTAAAAGAGGAAGACCGGAAGCCAGGAACAGAGAGGACACACACCCACCCGAGCATTACTGGCAGTGAGCCACGTGGGCTCCACAGCTCGACGGGTGATGGTACCAGCAGTCACCACCTGGGGCAGGATGGCCCCATAGTGGCCTTCCTCATCGAAGTTGGGGTGCCTGGAATGGGGAGAAGCAAAGAAGTGTCAGCAGGCTTGCTCTGGCCCTGAGACCCACACCGCTCAGGCTCTATCCCACAAGCACCCAAGTGTGCCTGCCGTACCTGGTCACAGCCCGGGGCAGAGCTGACCTGGGGAGCCACACCACCATCTGGGAGCTGCAGGACAAGACGGCTGTAGAGCTCAGCGCAGCCACGGCAAGCACAGCGCAGCCACGGCAAGCACAGCGCAGCCACGGCAAGCTCAGCGCAGCCACGGCAAGCACAGCGCAGCCACGGCAAGCACAGCGCAGCCACGGCAAGCACAGCGCAGCCACGGCAAGCACAGCGCACTTCGATGCACTGTTCCCGGTATTCTTACCTATACCTTATCTAGCAGGGATGCTAGATGACCCGTGACGCCTGGCACACTCCTCACCAACCTTACTCAGGGTGGGTTCTGGCTCAACAAAAGACTCAGGGCGGAAGGCACCAACCCCCCACAAAGGCCTTGTGACCACAACCATAATGGAAATGACCTTTGAGATAAATCCATTTGGCACTACAGTTTCAGCTCTCAATGCTTAATATAGGTCTCAGATAACCAGCCCTCCAAGGTCCTTATCCACAACTCCATCGCTCCAGCAATTAAATGAAGAGATTTAACTGGAGTTGGGAGAGAGTCAAAGTCCTACCACATCACTCTGCATGAAGAGAGAAACTTGAGCCCAGGACCCATGTCACCAGGACAAACTCTAGCCCTACACTGGAGTTAGGCTGCCCTTGGAGTCGTGCAGGCAAGTCAGAACGGGAGAAAGGAGGCTTGGGCTACAGTCTGTATGCCGGACAGCCATACAGACAGGCCTCCTGTAAGCCCACCTCGGCCTACCTGATACGTTTATGAGCATTCCTCCAAAAGGAAATCATTTTATTTATTTCTAGGGCACGAGGTCCACTGGCACCTCCTGGGCCAGCCTGCAGGGTGCCATCCTCCATCTTGGGCAGGAAATCTTTGGCAAAGGGGCTTCCCACATTGTAGTTGTTACCGTCCTGTAGAGGATGAACAAAGGGTTGGGACAGGTAGCACAGCACCAGGTAGGAAATGGACATGGACACTGGGCCTTCTCCCAACAGAACCTAAAACCTCCTGAAGTTGGGGCAGTTCCCATCCAGTATCTTGCATATCTGTAAGTGCATGCACAGGAATGCTAAGAAAATCAGACAAAGCTAATAAAGACAGGCAACAGAAGCTACCAGACAACAGATACAATGTTACACACTTGACATATGTCAGTTAACCCCACCAGGATGACTCTCACCACTCAATTTTCAATAGAAAATCAAAAGCAGTAGACATGAAAATTGCCCCAAATCATATGATGCTCCTATGACTGTCAGTCCCACAAAAGCAGCTCCATGTGTGAGTAGGCATGAAGCCCACTGTGGGTCGTAATCAGTGAGAACATGAGGCAGCCACAAGCCATACCTTGTGAGGCAGCTTGAAAAACCAGCAACCAGGGATATCCACGTCATTATAAGGTCCATTGCCATGGTGATAAGTGGGCTGGCTGGATTTGGGGGCACAAGCAGCAGGCTGTGGGGGCCACACACCCAGATCAGGCCCTGTTCCAGCACCTGCATTCAGCAAGGGCCAGCGGGTAGGGGAGGTAGGGGTGGGAAAAGGGCCTGAACTTGAGCAGGCAAATTACAAAGTGACAGGAGAACATGGTTACAGGTTCCCTCCTTGGTCCCCTACAATTAAGGACCACAGGGGAACAGGGCAGCATCTCCAAGTCTCCCAGGACTAGTGAACTCTGGTGGGAAAGAGCTTTGCAAGCAAGACAAGTCCCAGCTGCCCACTACCCACCCAGAGAGCCCAAGCAGGTGTCTTGCTCACCAGAATGAGAGGTTGACTCAGCCCAGAATTCTCCATCTTGGCCTCAGCCTGTACATCTAAGCAGCCCAGTTCTTCTACCTGGATGGGCCCAGGAATCGGGGTGTGAGAGGTGGGCAGCTGTAGGCCCGAATCCACCAGCCCTTCCCAAAGGACTCAGACCAGACCAGCCTAGGGTGAGCAACGAGTGGCCACTCCTACAACAGGCGTCCCGTTCTCCTAGGATAACAGACCCAACCCCACCCCTCCCATTCAAGTGTGTCCTCACCGTTTGCCACATGGCACTGTCGGTAAGTAAGAACTCCTCAGCCAGGTCTACCTCCTGGGTCTCCAGCTGCTGCTTCCCCTGTTCAAGACAGTGCTTCCTGTACAAGGACTCGATGGCTCTGTGCAGAGAAAATAACTGCTATTTCTGGGAGCCTGCTCAGGCCAGGCAGCTTGCTGGGGTTTTCTTCTGGTCCCTCTGCTTAGACCTCACATCAGCTGAGGAAGGAGACATCAATTTCTATGGCTTCTAATTTCTCTGGGTTGGGGGGACCAGCCCAGCCGACTTAGCACACTGGTGACAGGCTGGGCTTCAATAACTGGTCTGCCTCAAATCCAAGCTGCTCTCTGCTTGAGGCTGCCCTGCAGAGCTAGCGCCTGTCCACTCACCCAGGACCCTGGGCCACCTTCACTCCCTTGACCTCTGCATAACACTAGTCTATCCACCAAACACGTCAGCTTGTCTAGACTTGTCAGTTATGATGCACGCCAGGCCTGGCGGAGGCCTTGCCGCCTGTGTATGCGGACAGTTCAACCTCCAGCACCAACAAGTTTAAAACTTCCAAATAAATAAATAAAGCCACATGAAATGACTCTCACACCGATCATGTCAGGAGTGGAAAAGCTGAGGCTAGAGGGCTGGCTCAGTGGTAAGAGTCCCGCTGCTCTTCCAGAGGACACAGGTTCAGTTCCTAGCACCTACAACCATCTATAACTCCAGTTCTAAAGTTACACCCTCTTCTGATCTCCACCATATACCAGGCATATAAGTGGTGCACATACAGACAGTCATTAAAAATGTAAAAAAAAAAAAAAAAAAGTTAAAGGGAAAAAAGAAAAAGAAATGACCATGAGGCAGTGAGAGCAGCCTCGGCAACACGGTGACTCCTACACTAGCCTAGGCTTCAGTCGCAATGATCCCAGCTCAAAAGCGAAAAATCAAATCAAATAAAAGATAAATAAGTAAAAGTAAAACTCTTTCTCATGGAGCTGCTTAGATACCAAGTGAGATTCTCACTGCAGAATGCTCAGCTACACGGCGACTGGCTTGAAGGGGCACTCAAATGCCACTCAAAAGCTGCAAGCCTGCCCTTCCCCGCCACGCCCCCAAACCTTCCCTCTGCACTAGTGCACAGGCAGCTGTGCTGCTGGGGAAAAGTAGAGCCCAGACTGGGACTGCAGCTCTTCCCGCCAGCCAGACCTCGCCTAGGTTAGGCTAGAAAGGAGGAGCCTGGACTGGACTCTTACCTGTAGGGGCAGGTTACGGCAGCGGGACCTACAGTGGGGCCCACTGGCGGCTCGGTCAGGTTATCCCGCCGCCCAGGCACTAGGTAGCCCCAACCATGCGAGTCTGAGTAGTGTAGAGGAAAACCATCCCAGGTCAGGGCCATGAGCTTAGGAGTGACCCGCATCTGCAGGCTGAGGAGGCTGGGGCCTGGAGCCCATGCAGGGTCATCCAGTCGGGGGCAGAGCTTCCGGTACCACCTGTTCCCCACGCAGGGGAGAAAAGAAGTATTACCTTAGGGAGTAGGGAGCAGGAAGGGTTTCTCTTCCATGGTTTACCTCAACCCACCAAGCATTCTGGTGACTCAGGCCAACAAGTGTGAGTCCTTTTGTGGGGGCTTTGAATCTATATGGCATCTCCTAGAATTACTGATGGTGTTTGTGTCTCACTGCATCCTCCAGTCAAAGCTCCTTTCCAAGCCTCACTGCAGCCTCTAAGCAGAAAGATCTTCCTTCCTACCCACTAGAACTCCCACTGCGACAGACACACAGCGGTCTCTCACCGGCTGCTCACCAGAGCCGAGCCCATGCTGACGCTAGCACACCAAGGCATTTGYATCCATGGTCACCAGAGCGTGGCGAGCCACACCACTGGTCACTACGGCTGTCCTTCCTTCATCTGTCTCTAAGACACCAATGAGCAGCACCTCCTCAAAGAAAGTGCCCCTGATTTCCACAGGCAGAACTCGACTGCCTCAAGACTATGTACTCTTAAGTCTTATCACAGGTCAGCGTCACTGGCTGGTCTGCACACCTGCTGCTCCTAGAAGAGAGATGAGTTCCATTTGTGTCCCTGTTGCTGTCACAGGTGGCATACATACCGCAAGGCTCAATGCACTGTACCAGAAAGCCATTAGGGTCAGAGTAAACATAAGTGAGCAGAAATGGAAGGTGGGATGACCACGCGACAGATATCCAAGGTCCCAGACCTTGCTGAGGCCCAAGAGGAGGGCCTGAGGATGATGCGAGGCGGCCTCTGTGTGCTATGGAGACCCGGTCTTACCCAGGGTGTCCTGGAAGGTGCTGGGCTCGCTTAGGCAGGAGCTCTGTGGTGCTCTTCAGCTGCTGTAAATGAGTGTGGGCCGTTACACTTTGCTGAAGCTCCTCCTCCTCGCTGGGTGGTCCTGGATCTGTGCAGAGTTCAGGAGCTTAGGATCAGAAGGGGCTCATCGGTCTCAAAGACTACAGCAACCCTTCCCAAGGGCCCCCTGGGTCCTAGGTCTGTCCCAGAGTCACCCTGTCCCATCTCCCACCTAAGCTTCCCACCTTCCTGGTCCATGGGATCCCCAAAGGGCCCAGCTCCCTCGATGGGCAACTTGCTGGCTGAGGCTGGCTTCTTCACCTTCTTTGCCTTTTTCTGCTTAAACTCCTGCAAATCCCATTCTAGGTCCCAGAGCCAAGGGTCTTCTTTGTACCTGTAGAGCCAGTCCACCAGGCTAGGGTTAAGGCTGAGCTAAAATTCAGGCCTCCTACCTGCCTGTCCCCTGCATTGACCCAGCCTGCCCAAAACCTGACTACCTCTCTCCTGAGAGCAACTGACAGGCATCATTAGCCAGATCCATCAGCGACTTCTTCATCTCCCGCTGGAGCTCCTCATACGTGTTCTGTGCCTCTGTCAGGTAACGCTCCCAGTTCTGGTTGACAGGCAGGTAGGAGACACCCATCTCCAGCATGCCAGCTAGAGTCACTGGGTGGGGACACCTTAGGAACAAACACAAGGGCTGCCATGACCACACGAGACAACCACTGAATATAGGGGCACCATTCTCACAGCCTATAAAAGCTAAGTGGCCAGCCTGAGGAAGAACCAGCCCACCTGGTTATAATGGGATGGAGCACTAGAACTGACCCACCCCAGGGATGTCACCTGGCTCCCCCTCACCTCTCCAAGAAGAGTGGCAGCTGCTGCTGGAAAACCTCGAAAGTGGCCCACACATCACGAGCACAGTACTGCATCAGATCCTAGCACAAGGTGACAAGGAACTTGTTGAGGGGACAGAGGAAGACACGGACAACCACCTGCTACCTCCCCAAGTTCAGCTGCAAGTCAGTCACAGCCTGTGTATGGGCTGTGCCAGCACCGGACCTGGAAGTTCTCCCGGATATCCCTCATGCTGCCTTTGACGAACAGTTCCCGGGGCTCCTTATCTAAGGGAGGTCCCCCCACATAAAGGTTGTGCACGTCGGCAAGATTATTGGCACTGCTGATGTCCATCCAGTCCCAAGATGAAATCTGAGAAACCAAAGGGCAGTCAGCTTGGTCTCAAGCCCAACAACACTGGCAGGACCTTAGACATCCATCTCTAGGCAGACCCCAATGCATTCTCACCGCTGGACCACTGGCTTTCCTCCGGGACTTCTGGCCTCGCTCTGTGGGCTGCTGGGTCTTGTGCTTGCCCTGCCTGGCTCCCATCCACAGACTGCGCTGGAAGCTGCTGAGCCCTGAGATGGCCATGTGCATGCTCATAGTGTCCAGAAAGCGCATACGGGAGCCCTAAGGGAAGGGCAGGGGAGCAAAGGCTGCAGCAGAGGGGCTAGCTGGCCACTGCCCCACCTCAGCTCCTCACACAGCCTCCATCACAAAACACAGAAGCCTCATGCTTGGCCTAACACCGTAAGGGACCTGCCCAGTTCTTGAACATGTCCCAGTGCACGAGCACTTCCCAGCTTCCAGCAAGAGCCCGGGCAACTCCAGGTAGATTGACTTAAACACGACCTTCAGAGCTACGGGCCAGACCCCAGGCCTGGCAAGTCAGCAAGGCCTTAGCACCTTAAATGCCAGGCCAAGGGTGCTACTAGGGGTGCTCCCTGGCCTGCCCTCCACCTCATCCTCCTGTGAAGGTTCAAAGAAAGGGGGTTTTATAATCTAAGAACTGTCCGACCACACGCCAGGCAGCTCTGATTGTCTGACTCCGAGTGCTATTCAAACGCTGCTCAAAGTCCACTGAGGGAGCTTCTGTTATCTCTCTGCACAGCCCGGGGCTGAGATGTTAAGGAGAACATACTGCCCGCCAACAGCTGAGGCAGGATGTGGCCCGGGCTGTGTGCAACTCTAAAATGCCATTTCATCTTGGACTAACTCCGAGTCCCATGCTAACACAGCTGTGATGGGGGTCCTTGCAGTCTTTAGGAAAGAGGGGTCAGGTGCCACCACAGCATCAAACACCATGCTAGTTTGTTTTAAATCTGCTCTGGAGATCCAGCAGCTGAGCAGAGCCCAAGCGAAGCCGGTCAACAGACGTCCCAGCAATGCTGGAAAGGGAGTGGGCACAGTGACTGGAAAGCAGTGCCTTTCCTAGCAAAGGAGACAGAGCTTCTGGCCCCGCTTATTCGACAGCATGCCATCCCCGCAAACCTTACCTGGATCAGATACTGCTCCCTGATATGGGCGCGGTCAAAGGAAACATTGTGCCCCACCACTAACTGTTCCTGCCCATCCTGCTGGGTGGAGCTGCTGGCACTAGCGGAAAGCCCCAAAGGGATTAGGTCAGCCGGCGATAGCTGGCTGGTCCAAGAGTAACGCTCTTCCACCAGCCGCCGGCTGCACCAGGAATACCTAAGAGAGGGGAAAGTGGGCAGGGTTACCATGAAGGACTAGACTGCTAGGCCACACCACCCACGCATGCCAGGTCCCCGAGGGCTGCTACTCATGCCACTCACTCTCCCAGAAGTCAGGGAATCATTGAGGAGAGAAATGACAAAGTTTCTTTACTAGTCGACTCCCACAGATGAACAGAGCTAACTGCTAGCACTGGCTGCCTTGGGAGGAAGGTGTGTGGGCCCACTGAGTCTGTGGCTAGCTCTGAGGCCTTTATCAACATGACCTGATGTCTTTATGCACAAAACAACTAGTGTACCAAGTGCTAATAAAGGAGATGGTTGGTGATACAACCTGAAATGGAGAATTTAAAGTGGCAAAAAGAAAAAAGGAACAAATGCACACACACACAGTGAACAGCTGAGGGCTGCAAAGACTCTGATGGACAAAACAAACCATGCGCCCTCGGAGCAGCCACCTCAGGGAGAGCGCGGATGAGAGGTGTGTACACGGCAGAGTGGGCGTGGCAGAGACAGGTGAGGGCTATTCGCAAGGGCCTGCCGCTGACTCAGGCAAAGGCCCGTCTGCTCAGGATCCCAGTGAGGAGACAGGCCCTGCTCCAAGCCACACACACTTCCAAAGGACTGAGGCCGGCCACACAGGACAATATAGCCCTGATGGAGCTCCCTCCAACCTCTACAGAACACGGGCGTGACCTGCCCGAGTTTCCAGCCGGAACGCTGCTTTAAATCTGGCAAACTCTAACGCGCACTGCACGGCGGGACTCCGTAGGGCTCTCACGCTGGAACCCTGCCTTTCACCCCAGCCTGTCAAAGCCCTCCACGACAGAAGCAAGGGCTCAAGAATGCTACGCACTTGAAGCTATGAAGATGACAAGAACTTCAGTTAACAAAAGCCACACTGGTGTCTAGACACAAGCCTGCAACTGCGTATGAAGCCGTCTTAATATAAACTTAGATATGATTTAAAAAAAAAAAAAAAAAAGGTGAGCCAAACCTAAAATGAGCTGGAATGCATGCCATCAATACTAAAGTTCTCCATGGACTCCCGAATGCCAGGCCTGGGTGATATCCCTTCAGGCACATGACTGATTAAAGCCCTTACCAAAAGCCTTCTGGAAGCTACCAGACAGCTGGGAGACTCAGCTGTCTGCCCCTCTCCTACACTGTGTGCTGGTCAGGTTGTACAACCATGTGGCAGGTAACGTGGCATGTGACTGCTCCCAAGGCACCGTCCACAGCCACAATAGTCACACTACAAGGAGAAAGGTCTTCTCTCAAGCCCAGGCCTCAGCGCTGGCTTCTGCCACCAGGCAGACCGTGATGCCCTCAGGCCCACTGGCAGAATGGAATGAGGATGGAGGCAGAATGGGAAGGAGAGAGAGGAGAGGAAGGGGGAGAGGAGGAACAGGGGCTCCACCTGTCCAAAAATGTCCGAATGACCAGAAACCTCGTCGGCGCTGTTTCCGTCCAGCCACCCGAGCGTGCTGTATCTTTTCAAACAATGACTGCTATTCCCCTGGACTCTGGCCACCACGTCACATGAGCACTGTGCTTCTTATCACAGCTTCAACTAAGGCAACTAAGGCAACGCAGAATCATCTAGACGTGCTCTTTTCAGCCATCAGTGCCTACCTTCGCTATTTAGCCATGCTTTCACCATTTTCAACTGCATATATAACATTTCGCAGCTCTCTTTACAAAGATGGCGCTTCCAATAGGAATAAAGAAACTGCCAACTTTTTTTTTTTTTGCTGACCATGCCTGAAAGCATTAAGGTTGTAAATAGTATTTTAATCCTGGAATGAAGAATAAAAAAGGGGAGAAACAGTACTGCCATCATTGCTTGAAAAAGAAATTTGGGGAGCACTTATTTAAAAAGAAAAGGAAGAGACTGGATGTATTTCTTTGGGACCAAAATGTCTACTTAGGAGGAAGTAGTAATTCCTGGTGGGGGTGGAGGGGCATTTGGAAAGGGTGACAGGATTTGGTCTGGCACTTACGAAGACACTGGGGATGTGACCACTGTAAACTGCCTAGGACAATCCCACGACAGGAACATCTTCCTGCCCAAACTAACCATCAGCACTCCCAAAACCAAACACTGGTCAAATGTCTTCTCAGACTAACTTCTCACAGAAGCTGCTTGGGGGCCAGGATTGAGGCACAAACTCGGGGTCATCTTAAATGGTCTCTCAAGTCTGTCTCAAACACAACCCGGCATCCTCTGCGTGGCCCCTGACATGCGCTTGGGGTGTTGCCTAGAGCCCGTGTTATCTTCCCACCGGAGTGAGCCTCACAGCAGCAGCAGGCTGGGTCACCAGCGCACAGCGGGAACTCAGACAATGTTCGCTGACCCAAACCGTGAAGCTGGGCACCCCACCCCCCCACACCCCCACCCACACTGTTCTGGGGAAT
>BDUI01003660.1:59765-74820 GCA_002335545.1 Apodemus speciosus
GAAGAGCCCACACCCTGCTGCCTGCCTTCACCTCAGCTGTGGAGGAAACAGGCAGGTTAAGAGACAGAAAGGGAGCTACAGTCCAATCAGCCTGTGGATTTGAGGGGAGATGTGGAGGCCTCTCTACCCTCTGGGTACAAGGAACTGGCTCCGTCTGAGGTAACCCAAAGCTGGGTCTCCCAGTGAACAGCCCTGCCAGCCTCCAGACAATAGGAAGGTGAGTTTAGTYGAAGCCTGAACCCGAGGAAAGGATGGAGAAGAAGGCTGCCATGGGGAAGAGGCACCTGGAATTGGCCTGGGTTGTAGCTACAGATTCTGTGTCCTAATTACAGCCCAGAGGGGATCAAAAGGAGTGCTCGCTCGCTCGCTCGCTCGCTCGCTCGCGCCAGTGCCAGACTGAATAGCAGGCCAAGAGGCTGAGCAAGTGGTCACAGGACAAGGGTGTCTGCACCCTTCTGTGAGTGAGGCTGTGAGTTGTCCCTGGTCCTTCTTGGAACCCCTGAACTCGTAAGCTGGATACCTACCAATGGGGAATAGAAACGCGGGGCAGAGGCCCGTGGAGTTCACCGAGTGGATGCCTGTCAGCAGGCATCCAGCACCGGCTGTAGATAATGCACAAGTAACACACCAGCCTTAGGCGCGACCTCATAAGCTGACTGTGGGAGGAAATGCAATGTAGCTTTCAGTGGCTCTAGGGCACATGTGTGGTTTCTGTAGATTCAGATATGGGAGCTCAGCCAAGGACTTTTGTCCCTCTGTGGTGATTTGAATATGAAAAATGGAGTCCCGGCAACCTTTAGTGGAGATGTCCAAGTGCTGGCCATGCCCTGGGTGTTTGCTTTTCTAAATTGCTGTAGGCACACGTAGAGCTCAGGTTTCAAACCACTGGCTTGGAGACTGAGGAAGTTCTGAGCTAGTGGAACTGCGGAAGGAAAAAAAAAAAAAAAAGCCCTGTGGGCAGCTCTCAGCACCATGGCCAGGGCCTGTCAGCAGCCACCAGTTTTCTAGCTGCACCACCTCTAGATCCAGTGCCAGCTCTTTCTTGGGACATAGGGACAGCAGGCTAGAGGCGAGGGGTCGATATAGGAGGAAGTGTATTGAACTTAGACCTGGCCCAGAGTACAGTGTGAAGATGAGAAGAYAATCAGAGCCAAAGTCAGCAGGGGTCCTCCATGACAGGCTCARGCCCAAACAATGTGTCCCTGCTGGGTATGACCTGGAGGCTTCCCATCCYGTACATGGGTGTGGCTGCTAGCTCAAGGAGACTGCCTACTGCCCCGTCCCACCAGAACAGCTTCCAAAGGGTAAGCAGCGAATGGCTCAAGGCCCACRCTTACTGAGGCCTCCTTCCTGAGGGCGAAGCTGATCCCGCCTTCATGCATCTGGGCACTGGAGGACAGATCCTACTCCAGCACGGTGGAGCAACACTGCCTGGATGGCCTCACCTGCTTTGGCAAGGGACTTGGTTTCCTGAAAGACAACAGACGCGTGGCTTTGTGGCGTTGACCTGCCACACCTGAACAGAATGCAAAATCAAGCTTTTTAATCTTTCTCCCAGAGCCCTAACCAGCCCTAGGCTTTCGGGCCAAGGCTCCAGCGCGCTGTAAGCAGGAACCTCGCCCGCCCGAGGAGCCATTTTGTGCAGCGTCCTGCTTAAATCAGACTCTGAGAATGCCCCTGCKCTCTCTCTCTCTTTCCCCTCTCCCCTGCTCCTCGCCGCCTCCTCTTTCTTCTCCCCACCCCTCCCTCAGGTGAAATCGCACTTGCACAGCTCCCTCTGCCTCTTCAGTCCCACCCATCCCAGCTCAGGGTGGCCCGGAAGGACAAGAGCGCAGGAGGCCGCCCACACTGACAGACACACAGCTAAATGGAAGAGGGTGTAGATTCCAGAGGCTGTAGGAGGAGAAGAAAGGGACACCTCCTAATTATGAAAAATCCTTTAGAATTAACCAGGCAGGCCCAAATTCGAGGTTCCTTCCTGGGCCTTGCTGTCGGTAGATCGGCCTCTCTGTTTCTCTGAGGCTTCTTTTCGGTCTAGCCTGTGTCCTTTTTCTGAGACAAGGATCTGTCTGTGAGGAGGCATTTGGAAAGGGGCTTGCTCACTGGCTGACAGGGATGGCGGTGGGGATGCAGCCCACCTTGGATTTTTGGGTCAAGATGAAATTTAGGGCAAATCTAAAACAAGCACGGGATACAGAGGTGCATGCGCAAGCCTGGCAGTTAACACAAATCCAGATGTGCCATTTAAAGGAGAATGCCTTAGATATCTTTAGAAATTTCCCCAGTCCCTTCCAAATCACCCACTTTGGGCCTATTCTTTGAAGCCAACCTTATGGGATTTGCTGATGGGGAGTGTGGGGGGGGGATGGGGAGTGGCCGGCCTCACCAAAACAGATCTGAATGAGTACCCCACCTAAGCCTGGGCTGGCTTGGGGGCATGGCTTAGCACAGAGAGTCTCTGGGGCTCCCGCATAGTCCCTGTTGGAATCTGCTACCCCACTCGATTGTTGAATAGATCCCTAGTTCTTGAATTTAAGGGCTTTCTAGGAATGTGGAGAGGGAGAAGATATTGAATTTTTCATATTTAATCCTTTGCCTCCCAGGAATGGGTGACGGAGGTGGATTAGAGGGCTCGTAGTGGGAGAGTGGGCACAGGAGCAAGAAAGAAGGTATTGGTTTCAGGTGAGCCACCTCTAAGCCACTCACATTTGGTGGTCAGGCTCAGTACCGTGGCTCTGGGAAACCCTCCACCGTCAATTCTTTTGCCCCGTGAAGTCACTCGGAGTGAGTGGGCCAGGGTGTGCTGTGAGCAGAAAGATGGCAGGAGATGATTCTTTTTATGGGAGGTGAATAGGAGCCCGATTATGGCCTTGGATATCTTCAAGGCGCCGGGGCACAATTGATTGCATATCCTTGGCTGTACCCAGGAATGGTTCGAGGGCTAGCAGTCTGGCGCCGACATCTAGGACCTTGGTTTGAGTGAAGCATGCCATGGGAATCCCTACAAGTCAGGCAATTTGTATGGGATACACTGATCTAGACACCCACTCCTTCCCTTAATCCCCACTCTCTACCGCGTAGTCTGTACAGTGCTGGGCAAGAAAAACCAGGAAGAGAGACCTTAAGGCTGAAGTGACCGGTTCGCAGCCTCTCCTGCGCTCACTTGCTTGCCCTCGACCTTAAACCTCTTCCCTCAAACTCTTAACTCTCGTGGTCTGCAGTGGCTGCCAGGCCCCTAAGACCTTGGGGGGCGGTCAGAGAGGTTCGAGAGAAAGGCCAGACTGTGCGCATCTAGGGAAGCAGGCCTAAGGCTTCTGAGGGCAGAAGAGGCGCTCCCCAGTCCTCGCGGCGCAGAAGCGGTGAAAGCCGAGGCCATTGTAAGGCTGGGTGGTGCCGAGCGCGGGAAGGGGGCTGGGATTTGAATGGGAGCCCGTGATAGGCCGATCCCCCGACTGACGTCACTTCCCCGCGGGGCGATTAGCTTGCGAGAGGAGGGCTGACGGTCCAGTGCGCTGGGGGCCGCCGGGGCGCCCGAGGCTGCCCAAGCGCAGAGCGCCGGTTCCCTGAGTGCGCCCCGGGACGGCGTCGAAGCGGGCCGCGCAAGCACTGGACGGGCATCTGGGGATGGGGAAACCGCGAGGGCGAGGGAGGAAGGGAGCTGGGCGATCCGGGTAGCGGGAGTTCGTGTGTCTGTGTGTCTGTCGGTCCCCTCTGGCTCTCCGCGCGCGCCCGGGGCTGCGGGAGCGGAGTCCGCTCAGGCCCCCGCACCGGGTCGGCGGCGGCACGTGGGGCCCACAGCGCGGCAGCGGTGCCGGCGAATGGGAGGCCCGTTTCTCTCTTTGGTTATCTAGCTGTATGAGTGCCACAGAGCCGTCATAAAGCTAGATAACCGAAAGTAGAAATGACTCTCACAACTTCTGCGTGCGATGGCCCGGCCGGCCGCCCTAGCCACAGGAGCCAGAGGAGTCCAGAGAAGCCCACGCCACCCAGGGACTCCAGCTCGACGGAGCGGCCACGCCGGGACCAGGTATCCGACTTCGGTTCTCCTGGGGACACTCGCCGTGTCCTGGAGGCATCCCCTTCACCTCCTCCTCGGCCCTGCACCCCCATCACCATTTCCCAGCGCCGAGGCTGGAACCCCGAAGTGGAGTGGGCTGGGGGCAGGGAACGGGCTGGGGTTGCAGAGGGGTCGCTGGCGGGGAAGGCGCCAGCCTTCGCCTTCACCCCATAAATCAGGCTAGAACAATCCACGCCCTGAGCTGCAGACTGGGATTTTGGGATGCAAATACGATGAGAAAGAGAACGGTGAGAGGCAGGGAGGGAGAGAGAGAGAGAGAGGGAGAGAGAGGGAGAGAGGGAAAAGAGAGAGAGACCGAGACCGAGACCGGTAGGCGGTGTGTGTGGGGGGAGTAAAGGGTGGGCAGGGGGCTGCCCTGCCGCTAACAATGCAGCCTTTATCGAATTATTCGACGAGTCAGCCCCTGAGCACCATTAGCATACGGCTGGGGGGTTGCTGGAGCTTCGCCCCTCGGTGAGGTCAAGTTCTTGATAATTTGATCACTTTTCACCGGCTCTGGCAGCTGCCTTTGTGTGCAGTTGGGGGGTCTGTGTGCAGCGTGAAGCGGAGCAGAACTGGCGGGGAGTGGACTCAATGGCAAGGGGCCTCGGCGGGGGCCTCCCGCCCCGACCGACCGGCCCTGCCCTGCATACAAACCAAGAGCAGGCTGCTGGGCGGGAGAGATGTAGCCCAGAGCCTCTAAACCTCCATAGTTCTGGTCGGCCGGCTGGGGCCGGCGCCTCCCCAACTTCCCCAACTGGTTAAGGGGAAGGCAGGCTCTCTAGAGCTCCCCTCCTTCCCGCCCCAATAAGTGGCAACATAAGATGTATTACAATGTCTAGCAAATAAAAAAGCAATTGGGGAAAAATCTGAATTCCGTTCCCATGGCAACCCAATGCTGCACACCGGCCACTCAAGCTCCAGGTCCCTCTTAGCTGGGCGCAGCGAGTGGGGCGTGCCACTGTTCTGTGTCTGTGGTTCTTAGTCCCACAAGGAAGGCCGGAAGGTCCCCCTTTGAGGTTTCTCTATCTTCAGGTTCCTCTCCTTCCTGACACTCCCTTTACTCTTTCCTTAGTTCGAAGTTTGGGGGCTCCTGCAACTTGGGAAACCATTAGGTCTCCTCCGTGGTGGGTGGGTGTAGACCCAGACATGGACCTTGTCAAGTGTAGGAAGGAGGGATCCAAAGTCACTTCGCATTCCTTAAGGCTCCGGGTTCTCTGGGGTTCTTTAAAGCACATATCAGCGTATACACGCTTTAGCAGAGCGACTGGGAAGAATCAGAACTGCCATCCTGACTTGACCCGTTTTCTTTTCCTTGAACATATTAAGGAAGCAGAACTAGGGGGCGAGGGCCTACTCCTCAGGGAATAGCACGCCCAGCTCGGAAGTGCAGAGGTGGGCACCACCTAGGTCACCTTACCTCCATCTTGGCCCAGTTCAGTCCCCAGAGCCTCTGCCTTAGTTATTTATAAGATTGGTCTCTCGGCCTCTATCCAGAACCTGCCCAACCCCCTTGTGATAATAGAAATCTTTTTCCATCTTTGTGCCTACCAGCCGTTTTTTTTTTTCCTTTGCTTAGCAAAATTATCTTAACAACAAAAAGGTTACTTGTGTAAAAGTGAAAAAAAAAATCAGTGATACAAAAGGAGAACCTGCTGGGTCTGGGGAGGGCAAGGTGTGGCTTCCATATGGTAGATGGAGAGGTTTTCTCTGCATTGCCTCTGGAATGTTAGCTATCGACAAAATTAAACGCAGTGGCAGGAAAGCAGCTGTCTCTGTGCCTCCTTCTCGGGGATGGATTATTGGGTGGAAGGAAGGGTCTTATGATCCCGCTACCATTCCTTCCCATTTCTTAGGCCTGTGAAGGGCCACTCACACGTTTTCGGACCCAGGAGCCTCCCCCCCCCAACTGCATCTACTGGGCTTGCTCCCCTTCCTGGTGCACCTGGGAGCCGGCGTGCTGGTGGTGACCTCATTTCAGAGGAAACCAGAGCAGCGCTCTCAGCCTGCTAGCCCAGCACTCCCTGCCTCCACGTCTCACCGCCGGGCTGGGGCTCCCCCAGAGCCTGCCTGGGACCTGGCTCCTTCTCGTCCCTCGCCCCCACTCCTTTCCTATTTTTGTAAGAACCGGATCTTCCTAAGCCAAGATGGCCATATAGCTTCACAACTGCGTCTGCCTGCAGTGCAGTTCAAATATGTGTTGCTTTTGGTTCTTTTGCTGTCCCGGCAGGCTGGAGTCCCCCTGGAGTCCCCACTAGGAGTCCCATGGAGGAAGAGTCACAGCCTGAGAAAATGCAGGGCTTTACTGCTTTCTATGAAGGGAAAAATCTGCTGATCCAAACCTTGCTCTTTAGGGAAAGGATGAGGCCTGCAAGGGTGGTGGTGGTGGTGGTGGTGGTGGTGGTGGTGGTGGTGGTGGTGGTGGTGATGGGATGGGAATACTAATTCTAATCCACAGAGCTTATCTCACACCCATTACAAAAGGTTTTTAGGAGTGCTAGCTCATCCATTTTATCCTAACAGAGAGAGATGTTCAAATTCCACCCAGGACCCTTGGAGCCCAAGACACATGCTCAAAATTGTGTTCCTTTTCAACCTTCCTAGCAAGCCTAGGGCTTCCTTGGGGAGCTTGGAGGGCCCGGGCCTCCTCAGCCTTTGCGCCCCTCCACATCCCGTCCCATTTGTTCCTTAAGTGTCCTCCGGCCTTACTTCCCGTTACACTGCTCCAACTTGCACTAACTGATCTCTTCCTATAAGAAAAGCTATGTGGGTCCCGAAAGCACGGCTGAAAGCACGGTTGGAAGCCTGAATCGGTAGGGATCCCAAAGATGTCAGCACCTTTCATTTTACATCTAGAAACACGAAGCATTTCGCAGAAGGCCACACGGTAGGCCTCTTGGCAGGGCAGGGTTGAGAACAGCTCTCGTTGAGAAGAGACTTCGAAGGCGTCTTCCTCCATCGTCCAAAGAATGTCAACACTGAACTATACCGGCCATATGGGCCTCAACCCGACCAATGAAAAGCTGGCGTCAGCAGTCATCACAGAAACGCACCGTGCGACGCGAGGCCAGAAGCTGGCTCTAGACTGGTTCGGGAGTTCTCGACCGCTGTCGGACCTCCCGGGAAATGGGAACAGAGCACGGAGCAGCCGGGCCAGGAGGCCTCCCAGGACCCAGTGCGACGCTGAAAAGCATGAAGGGTCGGAATTAGGCGCTCATTTAGCGAGCGTTACTAATCCGAAGTTACAGCGCTAATTCCCTGATCCCGCCGCTCCCACACGCAGCGCTGGGATTAGAGGCGCGGCCGCCGCCCGCCCCGCCCTCGCCCCCAACGCGCAGCCCCGCGCCCTGGGGTCCGCGGATCCCGCTAAGCCTTCGCCAGCGCGCCTGGCCGGCTGGAGCGTGCAAACCGGCCTGCCTAGCCGGGCAGGGAGCGCTCAGCCGTGAGCCCCGGGACAGTCTTGCCGGGACTGATGCGCCCTCAAGGGCCCCCAGAAGGCGGCGCGGTCCGGAGAACCGCTGGGTTTTCTCCCACCCGGATGTCTACACCCAGAACAGCGGTCCTTTGGAGGCTGCGGCGCCATTTTAATCGCCTTCTCTTCCTCCTCGGCCTCTCTCACGCGTGGGGTGGGATGTCCTTGTCCCCTGTTCCATCCAGACTCGAGCCCAGCCTACCTTCCTCCACCCTGGATTAAATGGCCAATCAGCTTTAGACTAGGGTGGGATGAGTGTTACCATGGCGACGGATAGAGCCCCCTAGCCGTAGTACCCATCAAGGAGGGTGTCTTCACTCCACCCGAAGAGTGTGAAAGGAAATTGGGGACAAGCTAGAGGTGAGGGACTAAAAGAAGGTTCTGGCACTTTATCCTCACACACTCCATTCTGGACCCCGTGTAGATGGGGATGATGTGGACCCCATCTTGATAGCTATCTGGGCTTATTCAGCTTTTTAATTAGCTGAGGATGAGCAAGACTCCATAATCCTTCTCATCTTGGTCCGAARGCCAGTCTCTCTCTTCCTAAGAGAGCAATCTTCTGGAGTCCCGAAAAACTTTTCCCAAGCTGCCCTAAGGTTAAGTCCCATGATTTCAGGCAAGTCCGTTTTCTCATCCAGAAGATGGGTTGTTGTTCAGGTGCATCCAAGGACAACATTCAAGGGCAGCACCACGCATACAGTGATACAAGTTCTGTCGTGGTTAACGTTTTCGAGGACAGGACTTGTTGGGGTAAGACCCCAAAGCTGGGATGTCCTTTCCAGCCAGAGTAGCCAAGTGTGGGTGTCTCACAGATGCACAGAGCTAGCTTCTGATTTCTCCCCCAGACAGCTGGAAAGTGTAGAGACGGGAAGGTCGTTAGCAGAGGAGCCGGGGTGGGGGCTGTGACTGGAACAAAACCTTGGTCAGTGGCTCTGAGAATGGGCGGCCGCAGCTCCTACAGCGCTGGCTCCTTCCTTCCATCTCGGTCCGGCTTAAGCGCCACTTTAAGTGGTCCCGGCATTCACTGGCCAGCCCCTCACCGCAATTGAGCCGCAGGGGTTTGAAAAGAGGGCCAGGGCCTCAATGACAGGACCTTGGGCCAGGCTAATTGGTTTTGGTTCAAGGGGATAGTGGATTTGTGAAAAGCTCCAAACCGCCTTTCCCACGCCAGAGCCAGGTCACAGATTTAAGGAAAAAGGTTGGAAGAGTTTGGGGCCAGGGGAGAAATCTGGGAGCCAGGTGCCTAAGGCTGATCCTCTTGCACGCTCTAAAACACCCCTCTGCTTGAAGAGTAGGGGATTTGAGGGACCTCCCGAGCAGAGAGTCTCCCACCTCTGTTTCTTGGGCTAACCCTCCCTGTGAAAAGCGCCCACTTTCGCTGCTTGGATCATTCAGAAAACAAAACAAAAACAAACAGACCAAAGAGAGATGACCAAGAGAGATAATAGTTCTTATCCCAAGAGCTAGACCTGGTCTTTGTCCTGAGACAGTACTACAGTTGGTCTCAAGAAAACCTACCTATCCCTTGATATGTCTTTAAACTACTTTGGGCACTAGCAGATACTTCAGAAATAAGGAACAGGAAGTCCTCAGTACTTGAAAAATAAAAATAAAAGGAGTGCCCAAAGTTTTGTTTACAGTCTCAAAAAAAAAAGTCAACCATTAGTTGTAATATGCCTTAAATATTACAACTTGTAAGTATGCGTTTGCAGCAACTGGTGTATAATACACCCATTCTTATGGGTGCATATGGACATGCCTTGTTGATATGTAGAATCCTACCCTTATATTAACATCAGGGAGGGGTGAAGAGTCAGCCCTATTGTTTTTATACTATGATGGAATTCCAGACCAGACCAATGCCAGGCAAGTGCTCTACCATTGAGCTACATGCCTAGTCTAGCCCTATTTAAAGGGACATTATGGGGCTGGTGAGATGGCTCAGCGGTTAAAAACACTGACTGCTCTCCTGAAGGTCCTGAGTTCAAATCCCAGCAACCACATGGTGGCTCACAACCAATCGTAATGAGATCTGACGCCCTCTTCTGGTGTGTCTGAAGACAGCTACAGTGTATTTACATATAATAATAAATAAATCTTTTTTTTAAAAAGGGACATTGCATCCATAAAGAACTGCATATCATCTCCATCGTGTGTTGAATAGAACATTCCAATGTGATCACCCGCTGAAGAAATTCCTCCCCAATCTTCCCAAATCTGCCCTATGTTTGCCTACTTGAAGCATGTGATACATAGAAGAAAGGCACTTTGGAGAGAGAGAGAACTCTATGTATTACATTTTCTATTTTTATATTTCTTTTTAATTGGCCAGAGCCTAATTTCTCTGGGCCTCTGTTAATTTGCACATTGGAGATTCATGTGTAAATATGCATGTGGCATGTGTGCACGCCTGGGCCTTCTTATCACCAAGCGTGTGTTCTTGGTGTTTAAATATACACAATCCACATCTATACATGATTATGGGCTTACTAGTGCCTTTTCTCTAGAATCGGGTTAATTTTCCCTTGGCTAATCCTCAAACCCATTAAGTTCTCCTCTCCCCACCCCCACAAAAAATGCAAACCCCACTACAGACCAATGGTCTCACCCTACTTCTCCAGCAGGCAGCTCTCCAGGCAGGGTGCTGGAGTGAAGGTCCCTATTAGGCAGACTTCATTAATGTTACCAAATATACCCCGGCACATTTACTCGGCTACTATGAAGTATTATCATAAATAATTAAAATTAAACTGCACTTGTCAAAATAAATGAACAAAGTGGAGTTAGTGATGTCTTTGCTTTGATTTGCTTGCTAGGGGCTTGCTTACTCACTAATTTGAAGAAAAGAAGAAAGAGAAGGAGGGAAGAAAGAGCGACTGCCAGGAGAAGGGCAGAGCTGTGGAGAGGAAAGGGAAACCCCTCAGTCATCTGCCACTGGGGCTCCCAGTCATTAGGGCACTCTGGGAGGCTGGAATGCAGCCTCAGACGTCAGCTCGGAATGAATATTGAGGTGTGGCTGTGGAAGGGGGGATTTCTTTGTTTACCAAGGAACGGCTATGGGAGTGGGGGAGAGGATTGCCTTTGGGGATTAAGGAGTGGGCTTTGTTTTTATGAAGGGCCTCACTTCTTTTCTGAAGTTTTCTGCAGCTAATTGATTCAATTCAGACATTCCTCTTCCCCACTTGGCCAGCGAGGCCTCGTGCACAGCCCCAGGTCCCCATCTGCCCCTTTCTCCACTGTGACCCTTGAGAAAGGGTGTGAACCTGCACATCGACCAGACTGCAAGCTCTAGGGGATCAGGCAGGGGCCCGGCACCTTTGGGTGGATATGTGAGATGTGCGCTCGACACACACACACACACACACACACACACACACACACACACACACACGTATTCCTAGAGGCATGATTTTCATCTGTAAATAGATTATAGCTATACAGTTCTATGAATTCTGACAAATGAATTTACACCTATGATAGCAGAAACTTCCACCTTTCCAGAAACTTCTCTCTTGCTTCTTCCCAGTTTGCCTGCTCCCACCACTGCCTCCTTTCAAGGTCCCTGTCAGTTTTACCTGTCTAGGGTTTTATATAAATGGATTGTATGCCAGCACTTTTAAAGAAAGAATTTATTTCAAGTCTGGAGGGAGCGCACTCTTTGGTGGCCTGGCTGAGCATGTGTTCAGGAATATCAAGACTTGGGTTAAGCACTCCTCCCCCCACCCCAGATGGACGCAGAAGTCAAACCTGTAATTAGATAGGAATGGGGGTTGGCTGGTTTGGGCTGGTCCTTCCATTCGAGAGCCCCGTTCTCACCCTAGGTCTGTTAATGAGCTGGGGACAGGTGAGCCTCACACTTTCCAACTTGCCTGCCTTCAGCGGCATCTAGGAGCTGGTGGTGAGCTATTAATGGAAGGTGCAGGCTTTGTGCTAATTAGAACTCTTCAGCTTCCATCTGTGCAGGCATCGGAGCCCCTCACTGGTCAGCCTCACCACCCCCACCCCAGCTTGCAACCTAGTTTCTGTTTCCCCCATGAATTAGGGTGTACTGTGAGCAGAGCTGCGTCTCACTGGCTTAGGTCAAATCCCTAGTCTTAATGTGTTTCAGACATGTCCAGGGTGGCGTTTCCCAGGCCTCCCTCCTCAGGGTATAGCGCACCACGAGTTGGGAGGAAGCTGAGGAGCCACGGCACTCTCCAGGGCAGGCCCGGGCTCACAATGTCTGTCGGAGATTGTTTTGTAAAGGACTTCTTCTGGAGCGTTTGTAGCTCCAGTCCCTTGAATTCTGGATGTTCTGGACTCCAGTCTGGTTGTTCCCACCCACCTCACCTCACCCTATGGCTGCCCAATCCTTGCTGCCCCAAACATCTTAGGCAAGGAGCTATGTTCCTTACCCTTCATCTGAAAACAAAAACAAAAACTTTAAAAATGTAGTATTTCACCTCAAGCCCAATGAATATAATTTTTGACTCTTATAAAGGTTTCATTGAAGAAAAACTGTATTAATGTCATGTCATGTCATTTAAAGAAAACACAGCTCTCAGAATGGAGCTTGGGAGAACTTCTTGACTAAATATGAAGGGGAAAGAGCGGTCGTCCTATGAATGCTCCTTTCGGATTCCGCATTCCCTCAGGTCTCCTTGGGGTTGTGTGCAAAAACATCAAGCCCTTATGCCAGTGCATCTCGTATCACTCTGGTTGGTTTATCTTGATAATATTGTGAACTCTGAGTAGATTGTAGTCATTGTGGAGTTTCACTGGTTCCCTCAAGTTTTGCATCTACACTGAAGAAGGGTGGAGGGCTGCAGAAATCCCCTGCTTATGGAGAAGGTAGAACTGGCTTGCTTGGGTGGCTTTTCCTACCCCCCGGGGGTGATAATTCCTCACTTGAAGCTCTAGAGTTCAAGATACAGGATCACCAGGTTTTAAAACCTCACAGTGTAAATTTTAGAAAGGCCGAGCTGCTGGGAGCGGGGAGCTGGGGGTGTTCTACTCCGAGGCAGGATTCTTTCACAGGTTTTATCCTTTCCCACACTGCGTGTATTCTTGAGGTGTGACCTCCACCTCTCGGTGAAATGGGGACAATAGTACCTGTACTTACAGGGCTCCTATGAAATTTACATAAAACATACAAAGTGCCAGGCACACAGTAGGTGGTGGACAAAGGGTATCTCAAATAGCAAGGGCACACACACGCACACACACACACACACACACACACACACACACACACACACACACACACCAGGGTCTGAAATTAAAAACTCCCCCTGCTGAAGGCAGAAAGAAGGCCTCAACAGATTGGCACAGCGTCACCAAGGGTCCATAGGCTGCCTACCTCCCCAGCTGGTACCATCTCTGCTGAGTCCCAAGGACTGTGAAAGAGCACTTGTGTATCAAGGAGAGACAGGTATAAACTCTGGGCTTGGATGACTGACTAGAGGGATATCTGTCTTGAGACACTTGAAGTCAGCAGACTGGCATTCACGACTCCTGCAAGGACCGCTGGAGCTAAAAGCCAGGGCGGCCTCCTCAAGGAGGGCGGTGTCGTGCAAGGAGCAAACCTCCCGGGTCCTCACTGTTTGTGACATTGGGAAAAGCTATGTTTGTGCCTTGATAAATAAGGTCGAGATCAGGCTTTCTGCCAACGCATCCAGGTGTCCTGTCTAGTACCAAACATGGGTACCAGATAGAAGCGCTCCCTTCCATAGCAGGTACCAATATCTCTCCCACGTCCTGGGCGCCCGCGTGGCGGGAGCGCAGAGCCCCAGCATTTTCCCCAGGCTGTGGGGGTGACCTGTAGGACGCCTGTGTCCTCACCTCCAAGCCAGTGCTACAGGACCCCGAGGTTTCGAAAAAACCGCACACACTTCTAGGGGTCGGTGGCCGGTGTCAGACTTATCCCTCTGTGTTACAATTGCTCACCAGCAGGTGCTCCTGATTCCCGCATTTCCTACCTGGCCTCTGCGTCCCCTTCGTCCCCTTCGCTAGTCCCTACCGGTCCTCAGCATGGAGGGCGCCCCACGCACGGGAAAGGTGAGTGGCTGTAGCCAGGAAAGGAGGACTTGTGGAGTCTACAAACAAACAAACAAAACAAAACAAAACAAAAAAACGAGCCGGCGACCCGGAACGTCGGGAGATTCCAGGACCACGTTGGTAAGGAGACTGTGTTTCTACCTGAATCCCCTGAAAGGCGAGCCCCTCCCTCTCTGGGCCAGAAACTAGTCACCCCCTCATTCCCAAGTGTGCCGAGGCTCGAATAATACACCTGCCGGCTTGTGCTCGGTAAGGCAACCCCGCTGGGCTGGGAGTGGAGGGCCCGCCGGCAGAGCAGGCAGAGCGCACTGCGGTGCCAGAATGATTCTGGCCTCCAAAGCGGCTTATTGGACACCTCTACCCTGAGCCTGACTGGTAAAGGGGCGGCCTGCCTGGGGATCAGGCTAGCCCCACCGTGGGGCTCAGGGCTGGTCCTGGGCGCTCGCTCTCGGAGCCCATGCGGTGAGAGCTTAAGCAGAGACTCCCTTGGCGGCCCCGCACGCACCTCGAGTCCCAGGCCTCCCCGGGGCCTACGGAAGCACCGGGCGCCCGCGGCGAAGCCGGCCGGGGGAAGGCCCCCAGAGCACGGCCTGCGCACACGAACCCGACGCCCGGGACCGAAAGAAGACCCGGAGGACCAGCCGCATCCCCCTGGGCCTGCGCCAAGGCTTCGGCGGGGCGCGCTGCGGGGCCGGGAGGCCATTTTGAGAGCGAACGAGCGGCGGCAAGATGGCTGCGTGGGCACGAGGTAGGTCGCAGCGCCGCAGGGTCCGCCGAGCTCCTCCTCGCGCCAGCCGGGGCCGCGCAACCCCAWGGAGGCGGCGCGCGCAGAGAGCGCACCCGGCCTAAGGGTTCGGGAACTCGCCTGCGGTGGGCCGTCGCCAAGTATTMCGAGGTCCCCGGACCATTCTCCGTCGCCCCGGGACCCTGTTCCCGAAGCCACAGTGCCTTTCCTGGCTGTTGAAGAGAAAGCAGCAAGGGAAAGCAGGCCGCTGCGGGCTGCTGGGCCCCGGGCAGGTACTGAAGGTCGGCTCTGCCAAGCTGAGGTTCGGGCCCAGCTGACCAACAGCAGTGTCTGTTTTGTTTGTGGTTTGGACCCGAGAGCTCTTGGAGCGTTATTTCCAAGTAGTGTTAACCTGTGTGACCAAAGCCCACACTTCTTTGAAACTAATGCAGGATGTAGTGAGCATCCCTCTCTCCATTATCCTGGCCCCTGGTATGACCCTAAGGCAAAGATAGTCCAGGGCACCACCGTGAGACCTGTGAAGGTGTGGTAGAGGCTGAGGGTGACCTAGAGACCCCCCCCCCCATTCTTACTGCTCAGGCTGGGGTGAGTCAGTTTGAGCATGAAGGTGACAGGATGGGAGCCAAGGGACAGCATCTTTGGGCTTGCCCTCACAGGCCTCAGCCCAAGAGTCACGACAGCATTTCTTTCTCCGTGCCCCTATCCCATCAATCATGGTGGTCTGTCTGTCTGCCTTCTGAAG